>JAFFST010049380.1:63270-69687 GCA_022414735.1 Noturus placidus
TAAACACACACACACACACACACACACACACACACACACACACACACACACACACACACACATATATGCACACACACAGTACATTACTCACAGCTCACTAATACTGCAGTAAATGTAATATATGATTGAGGGTCAGACAGCCTAAGAAAACAAAGCAAATGTTTTTCCAAAAATGTCGAGCTAATAATCTGAGCGATCAATAGTCAAAGCCCGGTGGAAGAAGGAAGACGATCAGAGTATCGGAAAGCAATCTGTATCTCGTTTTTTGTTGTTGTTTATTTTTGTAATTAATTACATATCTTTCACTGTAGGTCTGTGCCTGACTTTACGTGAACATGACCATTGATCGTGTGAATTTCTCTGCAGGGTCACCATTGCTCATATCACAACACTTTCCTTCTCTCACTCTTTCCTGTCTGCTTTTTCTTTCTCTCTGTCTCAGAGAAAAACAAGCTCATGTTGACTCAGAGTCACACGTACACACTGGGCGGGATATCTCTTAAATGTTTTCACTCTGATGCCCATAATCAGTTCGTACAAGATTTTGCGGAGGTTGTTTTTTGGTGTGTGATTGTTGTGGCCGAAAGTGCTTGATTTTGCTGTGGCTGTTTTAAAAAATTGTGTTGCAATTTGTCGAGTTTTTGTGCCTTTTTGTGGAAAACTACTTCGATTGATGGAATAGCGATTGCACAAAATTGTTTTGTTTTTCGAAGTGATGTTTGTTGGAAAATGAGACCTTTTAACTGTACTCATGTATGAATCGGAGATCGATTTGGCTGAATACACATTGTAATGACACATTACATGGCATGTTGTGATGACATTACATGTTTTGGCCCGAATCTATGGTAACTTTTAAAAAAAAAAGCAAGCTCCTGAGTTTCCTTGCAGAGTTTCCTTGATTTCTGCGATCGCAAAATCTTGGAGGGAGTGATATACTGTATAGGTGTTATGACACAGTAATGGAAGTGGGAGCAGGTGCAAAGTCTTTATTAAAATACTCAAAGTAATAAACAAGGAAACGAGGTTTAGGCAAAGCTGGCTTTAAACTTGAACACTAGATACGAGGCAGGAAACAGAACAGGACCGCTTAGCATTTAACTAGACCGCTTAGCATGCGAAGCGTATTCACACTCATTCATCTACTCATGTAACCATCTACGAATAATACTGCGCGAAGTGCACAGCAACACGAGGGGTTTAACATACTTAAACAAATCAACATACTTAAACAAAATGCAGAAACTTGGAGTAAATTAAGACACACCCTCGAACATAAACCAATGTCTAAACAAAAGGAAAACAACTCAAACAAGAGGATGTGAGTCTCATGCACGCGCGCTCTGCAGCAGTTTTTGCGTTTCGACTCCGCAGTGCCATCGGCCAGCGGGAGCGTAACAGTAGTCTGGTAGGTATGGTAAGCTGCTATCCTGTTAGTATAGCACTTCTATACACAACCTCTCTACTAGGCCAACATTGCAGTGGTTTATAGGCTCAGTGATTTAGAGTTGAACATTGACCAATTCACTAAATTCACTAAATTGTTCACACTGGTTAGTGAGTGAGTTTAAGGGCATTAAGCTCGAATTAAGCTCTAATCGAATTAAGACAAGTGGAGTACTCCTGTTTTAGTCACATTATGTACGTGTATTACAGACATGTAAACACCTTAATCACGTTATGAACATCGTGTCAGAGTTTTCAATTTGCAACAGGACACGATCACGCACGGCACTTTTAAATTTTACGGCGAACAAGAGAGTTCAGCGGCGTCCCAAACCGCAACAGATCTACTATAGGCCTGTAATTGTACATGTATCTCGGCTACTATATAGATACGCGGTTTGGGACACAGCCCACGGCTTCAAGCCGTCTATTCTAAAAGAGACTCATGTAAACACCTTAATCACATTATTATCTTAATCAGAGGAAGGTCAATAATTAGATTACTGTTGTTCATGTAAATGTAGTCAGTGATAAGAAAAAAAAGCTGAACTGTATTACAACTGCTTACCACTTGGGTACTACTCAGCACAGTTTTTCCTCCCTGACGATGTTATACAATCATTTTATTCGACTATTGAATATACATCAAAGATAGACAAAATTATTGTACAAATACCTGACTACTATTATTGTAACTTACACCTGCCAACACCGGGAATCCAGCTTTGTGTGTGTTCATGTTCTCTCTGAAAAGCTGACTAATGGTACTCAATTGTCTAATGCTGCACTTCTTATGATTTGTGCTTTACTGCCATTTTAATAAGCGTTTCACAACGGAGCCAGCACCAGTAGTCTTAGTCAATGCATTAGCTAAAATGCTACAGTTGGACAATTCCTGAATATCAGCTTGTTTCATCTCAAAGTACTTTGAAAGCTGCACTGAGAGGCTGTAGCAATGTCTGAAACATTCTGTATCTCATGAAACTTTGCACATCACACCAGAATTTTTCCCAGTGTCTAAATTTAGCCCTTTCCTGATGTGCACTGTAGTTTACTTCCTGGAATTTCCCTAGTGTTAAAAAGTTAAAGTTAAACCCTGGACACAATATGAAAACTAATTCCTGCTGTCCTAACACTGCACACAGAGCCAGTGTGTTCCAGATAAAAATGTCTCAATTCCAGTCCTGAGAACTCACTGGCCTTTCCCTGCTCCAAACACACCTCATCCAGGTGTAGACAATTAGCTGGATTATGAGTGAAGATAGGTTAGTAAGCATACCTAAATAACATTAATGCCCAGCTCCCATCCTGGAGCTCTACAGCCCTGTAAAGTCTTAATAATTCCTAATCTAAGTCTTTGTTCACTGAGTAGGGCAAATCAGATTTATTTCTTAGTGCCTAACTAAAAGTTTAAGTTCTTTGAACTGTAGTTGTGGATGCATGATTGTTCACAGTGGTTGTTGGAGTAACAATGCAGGCATGCACACAAGCAAAATGTAGTTAATTGTCAACAAGGTGATGGGTGTTCTATTTTTTTGTTGCTGTGTGCACACTGTATGATCTTTCACTGGGAGAGATATCAATTGAAGCACATCTCATCACGCCTAAATTCTGCTTTCTAATAAAAAAATAATTTGAGAGCACTCTATCGTGTGACTTTGTCAAGAGCAACTGGCTATGGTGGCTGTCCATCCATCCATCCATCCATTTATTGTACCGCTTATCCTACACATGGTTGCAGGGTGCCTGGAGCCTAACCTCGGGGACTCGGGGCACGAGGAATGGAACACCCTGGATGAGGTGCACAGTGGCACACACATTCACATACCCATTCACACTCTAAAGACAATTTGGATGCGCCAATCAGTAGAGTTGGGGTACAATTATGAACAATCTTGTACTTGTCATGCACTCTGGTAAATTTGTACTCAAACTTGATACGGACACGGACATTTTGGATTTTTTAATTTTTCAGAGTACAGTCGAGTCCGTGCCATGTGTAACATGAAAATAAAGACAAAAAAGAAATAACAACATAAAATTAAGATAACAAGAAATTAATGAATGTCTCCTTGCCTGAACAGGGGCTTTCTGTGCGCACAGAAAGCTTCCCCATGTTTAGAGCTGTTCTTTTTAGAGGCTTATTATGTTTGGACAGTCAAATAAATACACACACATCATGTCAAAATGCAGGCCTGGCTGAGTATTAATTCTAACAGTCGGTTATGTCTGAAGTGAAAAAAAAGTTCGGGAAAAAAATCAGAGGTGTGTCAATACAATATATCAGATCTGTGCATGCTGTCTTAAAGTGACGGCAGTCTAATAAACCTGCTGCTGTCTGTGTCATTAATGTTCATCAAACAATAAAAGACAATGAGAAAGTCACTTACTCACTTTTTGAATGAATAGCTTCAGCAAGTTTAGTAAGAATCACTGTCATTTAGTGGTCTATTTTATTTTACATTTGATTGCTTTATTCAGTTTCCATAGTATTTTTTTCTTTTTCTTGAACACTACCCATAGACCTACCTGAGAAAACATATCGTTATTGTGAAATAAGATCGTAGTCATATCACCTACTCCTAAACATTAGCATTTGGTGATTCCAGTCTTAATGTACTTCTTAATGTAGTAAATAATAAAGTTTGTTGATATGGATTTTTAATATTTATTTTAGGAATTAAAAAAAATAAAAAATTACAAGAACAGAGCTGCATTCAGAAATGAGTTAGACCAGGGGTGTCAAACTGAATTGCACAGTGGGCCAAAATCCAAAACACACTTTAGGTCGCGGGCCGAACAGGATAAACATTTATTGAACACACTAAAACTAAACTTTTAAAACTTAACTTTTTTGAACATAAATATGAATAAAAACAGACAGGAATATTATTCCGGAATAAATCAACTCAAACCTTAAATAACATAATATTTTGCTCTCCATAAAAATATATCCTGTCTAAATTATACAAGTTAGAAATAAAGTAAACGTTAAAAGAACAAACATTCAAATTTCTTTACTCTTATATCATTTTATATAAAAAATAAACTTAAATTTTAAATATCCCAAAATTCTCAAAATTCTTTTTTTGTTCTTCAAAGTCACCAAAGCGCCATGCGAACTCAGTGCGCTCAGTTTATCAGAAAAGTGCGTATTTGGGAACACCGTTGTGCCGACTTGGTTCAACATTACTTGGCAACAGGGAAAGTGGGGCAAGTTGCACAGGTGCATTTGTGTCTTCCATAAAAGCAGCTTCACTTGAAATGCCTTCACTGTGTCATACATGTCAGTGATCATGTGGTCACATCCCTGGAGCTGGAGGTTTAAGGCGTTGAGATGCGCTGTTATGTCAGCCAGAAATGCCAACTTGCATTTCCACTTTTCATCCCTAAAATTGGTGGAGTCTTTTCCTTTACTGTCCATAAACTGACAGATTTCATTGCTGAGCTCAAAAACTCTGTTGAGAACTTTTCCCCGATTTAGCCAACGCACCTCTGCATGATAAGGATTGTCAGCAAACTCTGAATCTATCTCCCGCATAAAGGACTGAAATTGCCGGTGATTTAAACCTTTAGCTCGGATAAAGTTTATGGTTTGTTTTACAGTGCTCATTACATTGTCCATCTTCAGGACTTTGAAACATAGTGCTTCGAGTGTATGAGGCAGTGATATGCCGTTAACCAGTACAGTTCTCCTCCTGCATCTTTACTCGCATCCTTCCCACTAGTCCACTTTTTTCACCACACATAGATGGTGCTCCATCAGTTGTAAGTGCAATAAGCTTGTCCCAGCGCAGTTTCATGTTGGTTATACTTTGACATACATTTTCAAAAATGTCTTTTCCAGTCGTTATCCCATGCATCGATTTAATGTCCATTATTTCCTCTGTAACGCGCAAATTGGACTCCACTCCACGGATGAAGATGTCCAGCTGTGCAGTATCAGTCATGTCAGTACTTTCATCCACAGCAAGAGAGTATGCAATAAAGTTTTTGCTTCTTTCACTCAACTGTGTTCTTAAATCATTTGCCATCTCACAAACTCGATCAGGAATCGTATTTCTACTCAGGCTTGCATTTGCCAGCATCTGCTTTTTGTCTGGACATAAGACGTCAAACACCTTGATCATGCACGATAAAACTCCTGCCACGATAAAACTTGCTTTCACAGCAGCTTCACGTGATTTTGCACGGGTAAAACACGTCTGCTGAAGTGTCAGATTCTTCTTTAACTCTTCTGCTTTCTGTATCTTCTGCTCTGCATTCAGGTCTTTCAGGTTATCCTGATGTTTTGTCTCATAGTGCCATCTTAGATTAAATTCTTTAATTACAGCCACATTAGCTCCACAAATGAGACACACGGGTTTATCGGCAATGTCAGTAAACATATACTCAGCCTCCCATCGGTTTTTAAAGGCTCTATTTTCAGAATCAACTTTTCTCTTCGGCATCGTAAGGGCTAGCTTTGCAATAACTTGCAGCAACATAAGCTAGACTTGATTAACGTGGGAAGTGTTCATCAAGGCAGCTGAAGCGCTGCATTATGGGATCTGTAGTTTATTGTGTTACCAGCGCTTCATATGGCCGAGCGTTTAATAACAATAATATACAAAATGATCTTGCGGGCTGGATATAATTACACGCCGGGCCGGATGTGGCCCACGGGCCTTGAGTTTGACACATATGAGTTAGACATTCATAGACAGATTAAAAGCCGTAATAAAGCATGAAGCTTGTTGTTGGGGCGGCTGTGGCTCAGTCGGTAGAGCGGGTTGTCCACTAATCCACCAACCGTGGGGTTGGCGGTTCGAATCCCGGTCCGGGTGATCCCATGCCGAAGTGTCCTTGGGCAAGACACTGAACCCTAAGTTGCCCCCAATGGCAAGCTAGCACCTTGCATGGCAGCTCTGCTACCATTGGTGTGTGAATGTGTCTCATTAGTAAGTCGCTTGTAAATGTAAAATGATATTT
>JAFFST010049383.1:5663-21710 GCA_022414735.1 Noturus placidus
GTGTTTAAATAACTGAGCCATATCCATAGGATAGAGAGAAAGACACTCCTAAAAGTGTGTAATCCTAAAACTAAGCTACGAAAAGTAAACAAAAATACTACTCGGGTTGCTGCCACTCACGTTGGCGCATGTGCAACCTTACATCATTACTGAGATTCACTTCCCTCTCATGTAGTAGATCATTGTTTAAATCAGCCAAATGTCAATTATGACTGAAATCTGCTCAACACTCATTCACCATATCAGTTGAGTCAGTGAGTTCAGTCATTCCAGTGAGTCCTGTCTTGGCTTATTCAGTCAGTGCTAGAAATTTCCAGAAGTAATCTGTGTTGGGTTGGGTTTAAACAATTCTTCCAAACATGCACATACCATGTTAGTGCTTAATAGCAAAATAGCAAGGATTATTTCTTATTTTTTCACTGCTAATGAGCTGCAGGATACACAGCATGATCAGCCAAGGGTGTATCTCTCATTTGTAAGTCACTTTGGATAAAAGCGTCTGCTAAGTGAATAAATGTAAATGTAAATGTAAGGGTGTTGGGTTGGTGGTAATTGAGAAAACTGGCTTTTATTGATGCATTTTTATACCACAATACACCAAATTAAAGTGTATTTTTGGTATCAGATAATTAACACAAACAATACAACAGAGAAGGGATAGCGTGAAGATACCTGGTCTCTGGTGCAGTTCATCAATAAAGTGAAAGTTCAGAAGTTGTAACAATAAGCCCCATCACTATAAGAACACTGTGTCACAGCTCTGTCCGACCCGAACTACATCTCCCATGATCACACACCTACCTCCCCTACACGCATGCGATCTCTTTCGAACTCCATCTCCCATGACCCCACACCTACACTCATGCGCACACCTTCCCCGGAGTTCTGAAGTTCACACACCTGTCACCAATCACACAACCAATCTTCACACAAGCATATATACACACCTATCGCCTTCACTCAGTGCAAAGTATACGTCTTGTTGATTCGTTCCTCAGCGTTACCAAGCCTGATCATTCGTTTTGCTTACTTGTTTCCCTTGACCTCGCTTTCCGCTCTTTGACTATGATTTCTTCCTAGCTCCGTCTACGTTGTTTGTCCGATCGACTGAACTTGTGCCCGTTTCTCGACTACGCCTTCTGTTTCGCCCTTTCTACGTTGTTTGCTCAATCGCCTCACTTCGTTTGCGCTGCTCGTCTACGCTCACCTCACGGCTACACTTCCGCCTTGCTGCCCGCGCCTGCTTCCCCATCTCCCCCGTACTTGCAAGAATACTATGTAAGCCATCGAGGGACATGGCCGAATGATCAGCAACCACGAGCTCCGAATCACAGCTATGACTAAGCAACTTGCTCGGCTTGAACAAACCGCCAAAGCTGCCACCGCAAGTGCCACGCCCACTCCTCGCTTACAGTCAACCCCAATACCCGACAAGTACGATGGTGATCCTGCTCGCTGTCGGGGTGTCCTCCTCCAGTGCTCCCTCTCCTTCTCGACTTATCCAGGGATGACAGAAGAACAAAAAATTGTCCACTTCGTGCAACTTCTAACTGGGAGAGCACTCCTTTGGGCCACCGCGGAGTGGGAACAAGAGGGAGGCGTGCCTCGTTTGTATGAGCAACTAACCACTTGCTTCCGAACCGTCTTTGATCATTCCCCTGGCGACCGCACGACAGGGGAGGAGTTATTGTCTTTAACACAAGGAGCACGGTGTGTATCTGATTATGCCTTGGAATTTCAGACCATCGCTGCTAGGAGCGAATAGAATCAGCCAGCACTGAAAACCATGTTCCGACAAGGTTTAAATGCCAATATCATCAAAGATCTGGCGTGTCGTGATGATGAAGCAACACTCGACGCCCTCATCAGTTTGGCTACACGCCTGGACTGCCTACTTCGGGGCCGGTCCACCAGGCACAGTGAAGCAGAATTGCCGGTTCCCGTGAGCCCGGGCAAACCTATTGAACTAGGAAAGACCCGGGTGAGCAATCAAGAAAGAGAGAGATAACGCCGGGAGCATTGCTGCTTCTACTGTGGTGAGAAGGATCATGCCGTGCGACAATGTCCACTGAAACCACGCCCACACATCGGGGTGAGTACCCAACCTGTCGCTCAGTGCGCAACTTACTCTGCTTTCACATTTCAAGTGATATTAGAATACTCAGAGAATTTTTGTTTCGTAGAAGCCTTAATTGATTCCTGAGCAGCAGGGAATTTCATCACCCAAGAAACTGTCAACCAGTATAAATTCCTTGTTCGCCCTCTCAAACACCCCCGCTGCGTCCAAGCCATTGATGGAGCCCCCATAGGGAGGGGCGTCGTCACCCACTGTACGGAACCGATTCACCTGTGGACCAGCGCTCTGCATCATGAGACCATCACATTTTACGTCATTGAAACCGCTCGTCACCCCGTAGTTCTCGGCCACCCCTGGTTGGAGCATCATAACCCTCAGATTTCCTGGACCCAACGGGAGATCACTCATTGGTCGGCCCATTGCCTTCACCATTGTATCCAGGACCCAGTGATTCCACTGTCGCCAACATCCATAGAATGCCCAGCTCAGGCTAAACAGGCGCTGATTCCCAAGGTCTGCCATGACCTTCAAGAGGTATTCAGTAAAAGGAGAGCAAGTGGCTTACCCCCTCACTGCGAATACAACTGTAGCATCGAGCTCCTGCCAGGAGCCACCCCACCATGAGGAAAAATCTACTCTTTAACCGTAAGAGAACAGGAGGCTATGTAGGAGTACATACAGGAAGCACTGCAACAGGGCTATATCAGGCCATCCACGTCTCCAGCCTCCGCTGGGTTTTTCTTTGTAGAGAAGTTAGGGGCGGGGCCTACGGCCTTGTATTTATTATCAAGGTTTAAACCAGTGTAGCATAAAGTACCGCTATCCTCTGCCTCTTGTCCCCTCTGCCCTGGAGCAGCTACAAACCGCCACTGTGTTTACCAAGCTCGATTTGCGGAGTGCCTACAACCTCGTACGGATACGGGAGGGTGACGAGTGGAAGACAGGGTTTAGTACCACTTCGGGGTACTACAAATACCAGGTGATGCCATATGGGCTTGCGAACGCTCCCTTCGTTTTTAAATGTTTAATTAACGACGTGCTACAAGACATGCTGGGGCGCCACGTGATCACGTACATAGACTACGTCCTCATTTACTCCAGCTCCCCAGAGGAACATACCCAACATGTTCGATAGGTCCTACGCCAACTGCTGGAGAACCAGCTTTACATAAAAGCGGAAAAGTGTTAGTTCCACAAGTACACCATTGCCTTTCTGGGGTACATTATCAGTCCACGGGGGGTTCCATGGACCAAGGGAAGGTCAAGGCAGTGGTGGAGTGGCCCACGCCCCGGACAATCAAGGAGCTACAACGGTTCCTGGGGTTTGCCAACATCTACCGCCGATTCATCAGGAATTTCAGCACCATCGCTAAACCCTTCACGAGTCTCCTCAAAGGGAAACCAGGATGCCTGAACTGGAGCCCCACGGCCCAACAAGCACTGGATAAGCTTAAGACAGCTTTCACTACCTCTCCCGTCATACAACATCCGGATCCCTCAAGACCCTTCGTGGTGGAGGTGGATGCTTCTGAAACCGGAGTAGGAGCTGTTTTGTCCCAGCGATTCAGAGAAAGGCCAAAGCTAATCCCCATTGCTTTCTTTTCGTAAAGCATCATAAATCATCATAAATCCATCCTGTGTGGTCAACGCTCTGGACTGGGGACTGGACCGGGAACTAGAAAAGGTCCCACGGTCACAAGTACCACGAAAGTGTCCCTCCAACCGCCTATTTGTCCCCAAAGAGTACCGTCAGGAGCTCATCACCTGGGCACACACGACACCCGGGATGGGCCATCCAGGAGCACATCAGACATGTCACCTCCTACAGAAAAAGTATTGGTGGCCCGGAATGGAAGGGGACATCCATCAAACACTGGCATCTTGTTCCACGTGCGCCCAACACAAGATCCCTCAATCACTCCCAGCTGGGAGACTCGTACCATTACCCATACCCAAACGCCCTTGGTCCCATTTGTCAATCGATTTCGTCACCGAGTTACCACACCACCATTTTTGTCAAAGTCGACCAATTTTCTAAAGCTGTTCATTCCATTACCCGCTCTCCCTTCCGCTCTCCGAATGGCAGAACTACTCTTTTAGCATGTTTTACGGTGACCAGGGCCCACAGTTCACTTTCTGGGTATGGGCCAGCTTCATGACCAAACTAGGAGTGGTCACCAACCTCACCTCAGGTTACCATCCACAGGCCAACGGGCAAGTAGAACGAGTGAACCAGGAACTAGGCCGGTTCCTGCGCACTTACTGCTCCAACCACCCAGAGGAGTGGAGCATGTATCTACCATGGGCCGAGTATGCCCAGAATTCCCTCCGTCATTCGGCCACCTCACTTACTCCATTTCAGTGCATGCTGGGGTACCAACCTCCCTTGTTCCCTTGGAATGCTACGCCCACCGCCTCACCAGCTGTGGACCAGTGGTTCCAGAGGAGTGAACAGGTATAGGCAGAGACCCATCACCGCCTTAGGAATGCCGCCGACATGTACAAACGCAAAGCTGACCGCCACCGCAGTACGCCCCCTGAGTATCAGCCAGGCGACCGGGTATGGCTGTCCACACATAACCTGAAGCTACCTCCCGGCAGCAGGAAGCTCGCACCAAAGTTCACGGGCACCTTCAAGATCCCAAGGCAGATCAACGAGGTAACTTACCGCCTGGACCTGCCACGTCATAGTTGTCTGTCCCCCTCATTCCATGTATCGCAACTCAAACCAGCAATCGACGGACCGCTAGCTACAGAAATGCCCTCAGGAACCCCCCGGGCTCCTCTGGAGATTGACGGACAGCCGGCCTACCAAGTCAGAAGAATACTCAAGTCAAGGTTTCAAAGAGGGGGCAGGCTGGAATACCTGGTCAATTGGCAAGGATACGGACCAGAGGAACAATGTTGGGTACCCCGGCAGGACATCTTAGATCCGCAACTGCTCCAAGACTTTCACACTGCCCATCCTGATCTTCCGGGCCCAAGGCCTCGGGGTCGGCCAAAAAAGACCTCGGCTCCCGGCGTGAGCCCTTTGAGGGGGGGCTCTGTCACAGCTCTGTCCGACCTGAACTCCATCTCCCATGATTCCACACCTACCTCCCCTACACGCATGCGCTCTCCTTCAAACTCAATCTCCCATGACCCCACACCTACACGCATGCGCGCACCTTCCCTGGAGTTCTGAAGTTCACACACCTGTCACCAATCACACACCCAATCTTCACGCAAGCATATATACACACCTATCGCCTTCACTCAGTGCGAAGTATATGTTTTGTTGATTCGTTCCTCAGCATTACCAAGCCTCATCATTCGTTTTGCTTACTTGTTTCCCTCGACTTCGCTTTCCGCTCTTTGACTATGATTTCTGCCTATCCCCGTCTACGTTATTTGTCCGATCGACTGAACTTGTGCCCGTTTCTCGACTACGCCTTCTGTCTTGCCCTTTCTACGTTGTTTGCTCAATCGCCTCACTTCGTTTGCGCTGCTCGTCTACGCTTGCCTCGCGGCTACACTTCTGCCTCGCTGCCCATGCCTGCTTCCCCATCTCCCTCGTACGTGACACACTGTATACACAGCTACATTTAAACTTGTGACCTTGGTTTCTATCATGGAAACACTGGTATTATTGTTTTGTCCAACTAGTTTCCCAGTTAACTTGAATAGAAGTTTTTTGTTTTCTCCATACTGTCCCAGTTTAGTTATTGCTAATTCGTACCCACTAGTTATTTCGCCACATTGCATACCAAGCAGTGAGAAGGTAAACACTAGCACATGCTCCCAACAAAATAGATGTAGCCAGCCACAGCACCATTTTAAACAGCTGCTTGTGCAACGTCACAGGAGACACACAGTTTGTGGTGAGAAATAACTGCTCTTTTCTGAGCTAAAAGACCTTTACTGTTCAATGAGCTAACAGATGCCAGCAATTGGCAAATTTTCTCCTGAGTGTCAGGGAAAGAAAACAGGTTATTTATGTCCTCTCACCAAGAAAGCAGGACCAGTTATGCTCTCTCATAGATGGACATGACATTGCTGTTGCTTGATCTTATGATCGCAAAATGATAGGGTGAATGCTTTAGGTGTTTCATTTGTCATGTTTCCAGACACAGATATGTCATTTATGTTAGATGATAAATAGCCTCCACATTTCCTTGTGAACATGGTGTAATTCATTCTTAATACTTCTGGGGACATCAAAGCCTTAACATTCATGGTTGTCCTAATCAACAACATGGTTTAGAATAGAAGATTTATGTTGTTCACTATTTTGAAATATTGAATTGGAAAGGCTGAAGTGAGATTCTTGGCTCCTTGTGAGAGGTGATGGGTTTACTCACCCAAGTAGAAGATTAAGAGGAACAGTTTTTCACTTGGAAACATTAAGCATTTAGCGATATAATGATGTTGACTTGTCTTTAGCATGGCTTTAATCTTTAGTATCTTTCTGATCCCTCAAATGGTATAACACTTGGAAGCCAAAGTAAGCATTTTAGTTGACTATTTAGTTGACTAGAAGAAAAATGTTAGTGACTTTTTTTTAATCAAGAATAGGAGGTTTTTTTTTTTTTTTAATATATTTTTCAATGATGTGTCCAGACATTTGGGGAACATTCACCCAACTCCCCTCTGAGATTTTGGTTATTTTTCATAGTGATCTGAACAAATTCATCAGAGAGCAGAGAACAAAAATACTGCTTGACAGTCAGTTTCATCCCAAGGACATTGCACTGGAAGAGAACCACACTTTTTCATAGATGCATTGATTTGCGTTATGCGTCATGGTACGGGTGTCAAGCTATGAGAAATAAAACAAAAAGTCTTTTTGTTTGGACGGTAGAAAAAGGATGTTGTGAGACAAATGCACAACATGTTAGCTTCAGTAAACACATCTGATTTATGACTACTGTCAAGTGAGTAATCTGGTACATGATGTTCTGTGCAGAACATGGCCTTTAGCTTTGGCTATAGTTGGTTGGCTATTATGAGAAAAAACAGAACATCAAAAAAAAAAAACTTGTGAAATTGAGGTACATATCATTTTGAAAACTGCTCTCATCTCTGGCATAATAATTTATTCATTTTCATTTGGCCAGAAAAGCACCTAGTTTCTTAGTTCTGTTGTTTACTGAGTATTATAATATCAAGACATGTTCAATTGTACCAAGGTCTCGGTAATTTGATGCAGGCGCTCAGTGCTCTACCAAAGTTCCCGTCATTCCCAAGGAATGTTATTTGATTACACTTGGATATGTAAGGCAGCCAGAGTACAGTGCTCCAATTGTGTAAGTAGCGCTCACAGAACGAATAGTTGAAGCTCTGGTGGTTTGGCATGCTGGACCTACAGGCGTCACTGCGCTCACCATAGTTTCACACATTACCTGATGACCTCCACTGTTTTGTAGATAATTACACTACACACATGTGAAGTGCTTTAGGGAGCTCCCAGGTGTTGGCAAATGTTTTAGGCCTGCTCCAGCTTTCATCTGCACCACCACTACAATGTTTTTAACACAGCAATGTAATAGTCCCTGAAGGCAAAGGGAACTGAAATGTATTCCTGAAACAATTACCTTGGAAGACTGTGGACCTGGCAGAGTACCAGGAGCTCAAAAAATTTAGGTTGAGTGTGATTTAGATTTCAGCAGCCTAGCTGAATGCTGTTCAAGAGGGCCCACCTGTTGAATGTCTGATTCACCTCAAAGCAATTCAGTTATGTCACAGTAAATATGTGCACTCATTTAGCACAACTATAATGAAGTGTTGTATTATAAACAAAGCAGTAAAATGTTATCAGTGTGTCTCTAGAGAAATCAGTAATCCAATTCTGAATCATGAGCTGAACCTGTGCTTTCCATTAATATCTTAACACATGCTAAAACATTGCAGTCTCCATTATTATTCCCAACAAGTGTAATATGAATGGTCCATAGACCAGCTGCTTTATTCTCTGTGGATTACTTGCGTTTAACATCGCTTGTGTCTTTTGAGATGTCTTTTGAGATGTTGGAGGCTAGTTAATGTTGGCTGAGATGTGGTGGGCTGCTCAGAGAAAGGTTACACCAAGAACCTGTGTCTGAAAATGACATCGACATTCTGGCAGGAGACCAAGCATAGCATTCTAGTATGTAGCCACAATGTTCTCTAACAACTCCACATTCCTTTTTGTTTCTGCTTCAGTGCTTCCCATCTGAAAAATGAAGACCATGATCAACCGGTGAGCACATAACTTGTTTTGAAGTCATTATTAAGTCTGTATTAAATGTAAATAAAAACAGAATGCAATGATTTACAATCTCATAAACCCATATATCATTCACAATGGAACATATAAAACATATCAAATATTTAAACCGAGGAAATGTACCATTTTAAGGAAAAAAAAAAGGTCATTTTTAATTTGATGGCCACAACACGTCTCAAAAAAGTTGGGACGGCAGCAACAAAAGTCTGGAAACAGCTGGGGATTAATTGGCAACACACTTTAAAAACATTTTGTTCACTCAACTTAACTTATTGAGTTGTCTTTTTGCTTTGATTCAGTTAAGTTGAATGTACGGAAAATAAAAAGTAATTTGAAATTTCAAGGTTTGTTGACATAATTAAATAATTGACCCAACTACTCGTTTCAAGTAATACAGACTTCCCAAGTTCAGTTGAAATACTGATATAAAAGTAAAGTGAACTTAACTTTTTGAAGTTGTCTATACTAAAATTCCAGTTCATTTAGCATTGTGGCTTATTTTCCTAACTTACATTAGCAAGGTCTACCAAATAAATAACAACCCATTTTTCCATATGAAAGACTTTATCAATTGTTTCAATTATAAATTTACAAATGTAAACACATCAAGACAAACAGGTTCAAATATCCAGAGCTACAATAGCCAGTGTTTCTTTTAATTCTTTAAGCAAAAGGTTAAAAATGTAATATTGTGGTAAGATCAATTTGAGTAAACAAAAATCTATTACAATTGTAAAAAATAAATTAAATTACATGAATTTCTATAAATAAACAGAAAACGCAAGCAGAAATCGGTTTTTGCCTAACAAAATTACATTTCAATTGCCCAGTGTTTAAAGGTGAAAATATAAACAAAATTGTCATGCTGTTGAGGCATAGAAACTGTAACATACACAATACAACAACACATGAAATCTCTCTTACAAGAAATGCATAACACCCATCTCTACTTCAGCAGTTTATTTTTAAGTGAATGTACTCGTGCACTGCAGTTGTCCAATGTTCATGAGCAGCCTCTGAATGACCTCAAAGGTGTATTTGAAGTTTTTGGAGTAGTTTATGTTAAGTGCATTCTCCCGCATGTACAGTGGCAGCCCCAGCAGTACTGAAACCTCTTCCTGTGATTTGATGCCTCAAAAGTGCAAATGTTTTATATTCAAATTATGCAGACCAAAATGGAGCTCTTTGGCATCAACTCAACTCGCTGTGTTTGGAGGAGGAGGAATGCTACCTATGACCCCAAGAACACCATCCCCACCATCAAACATGGAGGTGGAAACATTATGCATTGGTGGTGTTTTTCTGCTAATGGGACAGGACAACTTCACCGCATCAAAGGGACGATGGACGGGGCCATGTAAAAAATCTTGAGTGAGAACCTTCTTCCCTCAGCCAGGGCATTGAAAATATCAAGTAATTACCAAGGCACTACCAAGTACTAAGTCGTGTTTTGCAGAGGGGTCAAATACATATTTCCCTCATTAAAATGCAAATCAATTTATAACATTTTTGACATGTGCTTTTCTTGATATTTTTGTGGTTATTCTGTCTCTCACTGTTTGAATAAACCTACCATTAAAATTATAGACTGATAATTTTTTTTAGTGGGCAAACGAACAAAATCAGCAGGGAATCAAATACTTTTTCCCTCACTGTATGACCAGAAAGTACTTTTACAAAATACAGAACACTATGCAATTTCAATTCAGTGGTTCAGTGTATGATGATAACACCAAATCTGCTACTATATGATCAAATTTCAATTCATAAGGCAACAAGTCAGTATTGAATAATACCACTGACTCTGCTATGATAGATACAATTTGATTTAGATGATGATGCAGAGAAGGTCTATATTAAAAGTGTCAGAGTTGTGGGCTAGTCAATTATGACGAGGAGGAGAGAAGGGCCAGGAAAGTTTTTGTCAATGAGTGCAATGTACATTCCAGGTAACTGGAATGTAGGGGCAGATGTCCTGTCAAGGCAGGGGCTGAGGCACGTTCCGCACACATTCATTGGCTCAGATCTTATGAACAGGCCATATCCTCAGTATGGAATTGGTATTCTCGTTCCCACAGCGTGAAGCTCATGAAACCTCAGATTCCCTTTGAAAGGGAATGTCTGTATTATGAGAAAGGAATGAGACATTGTATAGCTTTGTCATACTAGGGCATGCCTGTGAATTGTGTCTTCGCTTCAGAGGCTGACGGTACAGTTCACAGGTGACATTTTGATATCAAACGACACATTTAATTGCCATCTCACCTGATCGTGGCAGGCCTATAAATAGGCATGATGTTACACAAGCTTCAGATACCTGTCACACGTGAGGGCGCTTCCCACAGCATGAGGCTCAGGTAATGTCTCGTTCCCTTCTTAGGGAACAGGGCTACATGTGTAACCCAGACATTTAATAATAAACAAAACTCATGTGAATGTGTGTGTCTCTCTCCCTCTCTAGCGCTAACAGCCGCTCCTTTATTGCTCTCTCTCACTGAATAGACAACTCAGTGCTAGGCATGCATCGTCACAGCTTGGCCCCTCCCTCCTTCTCATCACACCTTTTACATTAGATTAAAAATATGAATTATTTTTTACACACTAGTTGTCCTTTTTTGATAATAATTCATTTATAATCAATCATAATTCCAACATTTATATTAATTATAATTGCTAATTATGCTTTGATTCATTTAAGTCATTGCCTTTTACATTTGTTCATCGATCCACATGATCAGATCGTAGTAAACCTACTGCAAACCTGGCTAAACTTTTAACTACTGTAATGTAATACTGTATGTTAAATTAGCTACTGCATTAATAGAGGGAAATTAATGAGTTGATTATTCTCCTGACAAAATTTCTAATATAGCACATTGTGTTCACACTTTGGATAAAAATTCAGTCGATGGCCAATAGTTCAGCTATGAGATATGGTGTTCTGTTCCTGCACAGCACATAAAAGATATTATTTGAGTCTGACTAACATCTTCACTTTCTGTTGACATGTTTCTGTCAAGTTCCTCCATGCTGTACATAAGTACCTACCTAATGTTTTTTTTTTTCCCAAAGGAGAGAAAATAGCAGACTTAATTGCACCTGTAACCCTCATTGTCACTTCTGTCAAACTATCATCACTACAAAAAAAAAATCTAATGTAATGATCTGATCTGTTTTCCAAATAGAAATCTTGATTTCTGAATTTTTGTAACAGTGAATCCTAGTAATGCCTAAATGTCTTATGAAGATTCGAGGAAAATTATGACAAAAAGTATTTTCCTGCAATGGATTTTTCTTTTTTGGCAAATTGTGTGCATGTTGCCTTACGATGGACTGGGGTGCCGTTCGGGATGTATTCACATCTCATGCCACATGTTCCTCAGATAGGTTCTAGATCCACCATGGCCCTGACAAGAAGAAACCAATTACTGAAGATGAATGCCAGTGAATGAATGAGGGCTGGCAGTAAAGAGTTCTAGGGAAATAACGGGATTTGGTACATATATGGAACTAAAAGTAGCCACTTTATAATGTAGTGAACTAAGCATTGAACTTAAAAGTGACCTTTATACTTAAGTAAAGTAGAAATATCAAAGCGGTGATACCTGAGAAAGCTATATCACTCTAGGAAGCCTTTTATCAGCCACAACCTCTGTTTAAGCAAACATCTGGCCTGGCATATGACTTTAGCAATAGCCCAAGGAATGGCCTCAGTGGGGAATGGGTATTCTTCCACTGAATGGGGAAGTGAAAGACCCTGGCTGGTTCACACATGTGACGCCAACAAATGTATTCTCACAATTGTTAAGTTGTTTTGTGCATTGCCCTGTATAAAAAAAAAAACAATTTTAATTTATTTTTGCAAGGGATTTTCGTAGTATTGTTGAGGGTGCAATTACTTGATTATGCCACAAGGGGAAGCGTTCGTTTTTGTGAGCGCTTTGGGCTGCACGATGCTTCCTTTCTCGGACAGAGTAACGGCTTGCTGAGTGATCACAAGTAACATCTCTCGTGTCTGATTTTCCTATATAAATCAGGAAACAATACCTGTATACAGGTTACTCCTGATTGAGGCCTGTAACACACACATGCATGATCACACACACACACACACACACACACACACACACACACACACACACACACACGTTTGTTTTGCTATCTTATTGACACAATTATTAATTCAGCTAATTAAAGTTTTTGTATATTTAAAAATATATGTGGCCAGATGTCCAGACAAGTTCAAAACTCTCAGATATTCCTGTCATTGTCATGTACCCAAAAACAGAGAGAACAAATACTGGGAGGAAAGCCATACAAGGTAAATAATACTTGGCTAGCAAGTGCTAGAGCTGAAATGCCACCAGCATCCATTTGGGACCTTATTTCACACTTAACACTAATGCATTTCCTCCCATTGCTATTCATCAGACTTCTCATGTCTTTCCCAAGATTTTTAGATGATATCTGTCCGATGGTATTCAAAGCAAATTCTCTACTGTGATTTTGAAGTGTGAACCTAAACCAACTGGGTATACAAAATTTGTCAACTGTTTATGTTTTTTTTTTTTTTTTTTTTTTTTTGCTAACGAGAACCATCAGTACAGTAAATGAGAAACAGTTGTGTGAACTTAAATATTAAGTGGGTTAATCGAACATTTTTGCAGAGCGGTACCTTTTACACGGGTCTTGTTTTTGATGTGCTGTACTCATGATTAAGGACAAATTGTTCTGAGAAAATCAAATACACTTATCATACAAAACATCAGACTCTTTTGGGCATGCAAACAGGGTGAAAATGATAAAGGCGCCAGTGCACTTGTAATGCACTTCCTTATTAAAGCTACTGTATACATTATTATATAAGACTTGTATCTGTCACTATTGGAGATGTACTCAGATAAATCTTTAAAAAAAAAAAACTTTTTTTCCGAATACATAAAGTCTGATTCCAATTCACAAGTTTAACATTTATATTTATATAACCATTTGTAATTGTAAATGAACACATATACTCAATTTACATCAAATATCTAGGGGCTGTGCTACATCTGATAGATCTTTGGGTACAATTGGATTGCTGCGATACTCATGTTAAGCATGATAAGCACAAGACCATGTTGAATGTGTGTAAAGTGAAAACAAAACAAAAAAAAACAGCAAAGAAACAAAAACTTATTGGAATACATTTGGAACAATTAGGGTTGCAATCAGGAACTACTGAAAAAGCAGCATTGATGCCAAAAGGTTTACCTCTGTTATTATTATCGTTAGTATTGAAAACATACTGAAAAATACATTGCATCTGTAATTGCATCTATAAACACAAAAACTGCTCTGTTGAAAACAATTAAATATAGATAAATATATGGAATAGTGGAAATTACTAACACAAGATGTGGTAGATTAGATATCATTAGTTTTTATCAACAAGGGAGAAAATGTAAATGAACCTGGATCAACATCTTTATTTTTTTCCTCACAGACCAGTCAAAAATATTATTAAATAACTTCCATTTAATCACAGCTGAAAAGGCCAATCATGCATTTTGGTGAGGCCACCAATTGTCTGATAATCAGGAGGTTACCAATCTTGACATACCTAAAGGGTTGACTTTCTCTTATACATAGGCAGGATAATGTCCTGACTTAAACACCCAATAAAGTATTCCACTAAATACGCAGATTTAGCAAAATATTTGTTGATGTTCCAAAAAAAAAAACAGTTAAATTAACATTACAATGATTAATGTAATTATAATGAGTTGCTTAGCATATACAATACCATAATGCCCTTTATAAGCCTGGACTTATTGTCCTAAGTAGTTATATTTCCATGCATCTATCATTTGAATTCATAATGTGAGGATACTGTTCATTAGAATATACACTCTATAAGGATTTAATTCAATACCACTATCTGCATCTGTATCTGTATTTAGAGCTCCAAATATCTGCATCTGGATTCCATGCATTCTATGTAGCACTTAGTGTCAAAATTAGAGAGGAATACAAATACTATATGACAAAAGGGAGTTCCCACCACTATAAAGAGTTACTGCATTTTCTGTGTTTTGCTAACTTTTATAGACATTCATAGGGAGATTTTGAAACATAGCTGCTACTCTAACTCCTCTAAAAAGGGATGGTATGAGCAGGCTGTCTTCACCAAAGACTCAATCTCAAAACTTGCCCTGATCCCACATACCTGATTCCACACATCCAGGTCAGTGCATCTGAGATAGTGTTAAAAGCAGTCTTGTCCCAGAGACAATCCTGAAAGCTTAATTCTCCTGGAAGCTGTGCCCTCTGAAATTATTGGAATGGTATGGGCAAGTTTTTTGGATTCTGATATACCTTGAAGGCATTTCAGTTTGAGCTCAAAAAACAGAAATGCATGCTCAATTAGATTAAAGTCTAGTGATTGACTTGGCCAGTCTAAAACTTTTTTCTCCTAACAAAGTCCTTTGTTGTGTTGGCAGTGTGTCTTGGGTCATTATTTTACCTCATGATGACATTCCTCTCAATTAGACTGGATGCATTTCTCTGTAAATTGTCATTCAGAATGTTTCTGTAGACATCTGAATCCATTCTGCTGCTACTATCATGAGTTACATCATCAATAAAGATTAGTGAGCCCATTCCAAAAGCAGGCATGTAAGCCCAAGCCATGACACTACCTCCACCATGCTAGACTGCTGAGCTTGTATGTTTTGGATCATGAGCAGATCCTTTCTTTCTGTCGCACATTGGCCTTTCCATAACTTTGGTAGAGGTTAATCTTGGTTCCCAAACTCTTGTGGCTTATCTCTGTATTTTATTATGAATTCCAATCTGGCTTTGCGATTCTTTACTGCTGATGAGTGGTTTACATCTTGTGGTATGGCCTCTATATTTCTGCTATCAAAGTTTTCTTTGAAAAGTGGATTGTGATACTTTCATCCCTGCCCTGTAGAGGTCATTAATGATGCAACTGACTGTTGTTTTTGTGTTTTACAGTAGTTCACATCTCTCACAATGTTTCTGCTGTTATTTTTCTTAGTTCCCTGTTTGATGTCTAGTTGTTAGTACATCAGTGGTTTCTTTCTTTTTCAGCACAATCCAAATTGTAGTATTGGCCCAATGCTTGTGCAATGTCTCTGATCAGTTTTCCCTCTGATCTCAGCCTCACAATGGCTTGCTTTTCTCACATAGACAGCTGCTGGCCTTCATTCTGGTTTATCCTTTTAAACAACAAATCCAGACATCACAGTCTTGAAACCCAAGGCCCAAAACAAGAGTAGACATTCAGAGCTATTTATTGTTTAAACAATCAATCTAACAGGGCGCACCTGGGCAATTCAGTTATATGTTCCAATATTTTGGTTTGCTTGAAAATGGGTGGGTTCAGACAGAAGATGCCATGTTCTAAGTTGTTTAACGCATCTAGATATACAGTGGTGTGAAAAAGTGTTTGCCCCCTTCCTCATTAACTGTTCCTTTGCATGTTTGTCACACTTAAGTGTTTCGGAACATCAAACCAATTTAAACAATAGTCAAGGACAACACAAGTAAACACAAAATGCAATTTGTAAATGAAGGTGTTTATTATTAAAGGTGAAAAAAAATCCAAACCATCATGGCCCTGTGTGAAAAAGTGATTGCCCCCTAAACCTAATAACTGGTTGGGCCACCCTTAGCAGCAACAACTGCAACCAAGCGTTTGCGATAACGTGCAATGAGGCTT
>JAFFST010049383.1:22701-40886 GCA_022414735.1 Noturus placidus
TTGCATGTTCGAAACACTTAAGTGTGACAAACATGCAAAGGAACAGGAAATGAGGAAGGGGGCAAACACTTTTTCACACCACTGTAAATATCAGGAAATGAAAGATGACATTTTGATCTATTGTATCATATTCATCTTTTGAGCTCAAAACCAAATGTCTTCATGGTGTATGGCCAAAAAAGTAGAATTGGCCCTGCAAGTCCAATACTTTCAGACAGAACTGCAGGCAACGAGAGTTACCCTGGCTGGTGGGAGACTTTCATCCATTCACCTTACTGACCATAAGAACATGGAGTATTTGAAAAATGCTCTTTTAAACCACTTTAGCCTGTCTATAATGCTTAGAATCATTTAATTAGAAACATTTAATTGCCCACTATGATTGGAAAATCCTTCCTATTGATGAGATTTTTCAAGCATTCCAGAGTCGTGCTTTCCGAGGGAACTGGCTGACCAGCAGGACCAATGTACCTCTCACCTAGGGGACAAACTTACATATAGCTGTCTTGAGACAGATTATGAATTAGCATTATAATGGTATAAATAAGGGCATAATATCTAACACAGACAGAACATGGTTTAAAAGGTCTCCTTTTACTGCTTGTATGCTAGATCTCTGAGTAGCTAACCACAGCTCTATACTAAGTTATATATTAAAAGATTTAACTAAGATTATTTTATTACAAAAAATAGCTTTTCTGGTTAACTGTTGAACTCCTGAAGCATTCTCCAACCTACTCTTCCCCAGCACTCTCAGTTTGACTGATAACCACAACTGAACATATTCGATTTTCACAGTTGGGTTTCTGCTATTATTCATGAACACTATATCAATGTTAACTGTGTGCTATTACTCTAAATTGGCATATAACATGTTTTGACTAATTTTTTTTTCTCATCCTTGCTTGCTAGGTTTTCTGTCAAGCATTAGTCATAGAAATCAGGCACCACAGAACAATACTACTGGTGTGACCAAGACTGGTCACATTACAGCACTGTGTTTTTCTAACCATAAAACGCTTGCTTCTACACCCTGGACATTGTTATTAGAGTAATAGGTTTTACAATGCCACAAAATTGTCCACTTATGTTGACTTGCATTTAATGACTGTCTCAAGGGAGATTGCTCAGCCTTTTTGCGGGATTCTCTTCATTAGCAGTAGTTATTTAGAATACAATATCACTTTATGCCTCATAGTTGGGATTTCAGAGTCTGTGTTTCTGTGTACAGGCCAACAAAAATATTGGCTTGATTAGGCCTCCATGTTTTCTTACCATTGTAATGCTGGTCTGAAGAGAAAATGTTGGATTTCTAGACAGACATGTAACACAATGCTGGCACCAGATATTGTGCAGTTAGCCAAGGGTTCTGCAAACTCTTGTGCTTTTCCTTTTTTGTATAGTGGACCAGATCAAAAGGGAATTAGCCATAAAAAAATGTGACAATATACATTTACAATATGGAAAACATGAGCCACTGCAGAGACCTAAGAGAAAGTTTCAGGATTTTTATTTTGGCACTATTTTCAAAAACGTTTTAAGCAACCAAATGACATCACAAAAATTATCATTCACCAGAAAATTTAATCATGTTAATGTAAGATTTTGCTGCGTCCCAAGTACTCAAAACCAAATCTTAAAAGTCAGCCAAACAAGCAACCTCACCCTTTCCTGCGGTAAAGATAAGTAAAAATCCTGTTCCTTTCAAAATAAGGTCCCTTGTTCCCATTATCTTAAGACTGAGTGAGCATTGTGCTTCAGGCTTCCTCTACAGTTCTCCCTGCTCAGTACATTATATTGCATTATGTCATTAGAACAGCTCAAGTGAGAGTTGTGCAGGTTTTACATTTGGGAACAACTTGAGGCCAGAAGGTTCATTTTCTTGGTTTTCTTTAGGGCTTTAATTGGTTCCTGAGGTGGCTCCTGTGACCCATTCTGCCCCGATTGTTCAAAGAGGCAGCTTGTTGGCAAGTATCACCTTTGGAGAGGGACCCACCCTGAGTTGGCACGGGTAAAGCATGAGATTGAGCCAGCTTATCTGAAGTAGAGGAATTGATAAGTCTTTTTCCGCCCAAATGAGAGGAAACAAAACTCCACTATTCTGAAAGTCACACACAGGCAGCAGACTTTGGGTAAACACACATTTATGTACTACATAAGCTGGACCCACCTAATCTAAAAATAATGGTCAGTATTAGAATGGAAGGTTTTATGGACTTAAATAAAGGCAGCTCAATCATGGGAGCACTGGAATATATGAAATTCTGGAAATGAAAATGTGTACTGTGGTTCACTGCAGCTCACATTTTTAACAATATCCAATGTTAAAACACAGTGCAGGCATCCATATCTCTACTAATAGTGTGGTATTTGGTTAAAGGCATTAATTCCTTCTTTGTCACTACCAGTGTGAAGTTTTCTGGCACACATTTTTAAATCTGAAACATGTCTTCTAATCAGCTGCAGACACACTCAGATAAGTTAAGCCTCTTTCTTCATGCAAAAAGTTACTCACTCAGAAGCCAAATGCCACAAAGCCACAGCTGCCAAGAGCCTGTTCTCTCTTTTAAACAGTCCAAAATGCCTGGTATGTTTGGAGAACCCTGAGAAAAGTGACAGATAAATCCAACAGCATTTCTCCAACATTCTAGTATTATTATACTTTTTATGACACTGATGTCATTTCTTTTGCTTTGCCAAGCATTGTAGCTGTAAATTCAACCTTGCGTATGATGGGAGTTCAGTGTGCACTAGGGTGGGGTGAGCAAGTACAAGTTAAGTGATGGAGATGGAGAAGAAACATGGAACATTTGCGTACGAACAATGTTCAAAGGTTTGTACCATTTGTGAGAATGATTATATACTTGTTTGGAAAAGATGGGTTGTGCCTTGTGGATGAACAGTACCATTTGATTATTTAGAATCAGTCTTTAAAATAGAGTGCTATTTAAACTGAACAGTTAACTTTGATCTGTCCTTTCATCGAGCAATGAGTATTTAAAATAAAGAGCTTTGAAAATGAAGGTGTATTGTTGTTCAAGCCAACATAGTGGTACAGCTGGAAGCTGTAAATGGTTGGGGTAAAATGTGGCTTACTATATCATTAAAAATTTAGCAACTGGACTTGCTTTCTTGTTATTGTGATGAATTTCCTTAATAGATTACAAGCTGGAAAAATATGTGTAGTAAGTTTCTTCTCTGTAATTCAATATGTGGTAATGATTAAAATAGAAATGAATTATTCTGCTTGTGTTGCTAGTGTAAAGTTAAGACCTAGAGAATGAAGATAAGAATATCTTAACACTGCTGTGGATAATAAGCTGACTTGGTGACAAAATAAATAAGAACTTTCAGGAGATATGAAAGTCTGTTATGTTCCTTGTCATTTAACACTGTAGTCGGACCCACTGCATTTCGCCATATGCTGAATTGTTTCAGGTATTAGTCCTTGGCACATGCTGTCCAGAATGCTGTCACCCTGTTTTTCACTGTTAATTTTTATTTTTCATGGACCTCGCTTTGTGCAGAGGAGCATTGTCATGTGGGAGCAGGTTTTGATATTTTAGTTTCAGTGAAGAAAATTGTAATGCTACGGCACAGAAACGCATCCTTTACAGCAGTTTGGGGAAGGCTCACATATGGGTGGGATGGTCAGGTGTCCACAATAACTTTGGCCATATAGTGTATACTTTGTCTTGTTTGATAATGTTTACCGTCAGTCTATAAACAGTCATTCACTGGTATGGTGGCTATGTGACAGAAATGCCATCAAGGAGGTATTCCAGAAAGCCGGTTATGAAATTTACCTCGGTAAATTAACTCAGAGTTAATGGAAAACCTCAACTTTTGGTTCCAAAAACAGAGGTAAGTTTCACGGTGTCCAAGTAGCCATAGCAGCTTACTGTCTGAATATAACCTGCTCTGAAGCAGGTTATGTAACAGAGTTAGTTTGTTTCAGAGAGCTGACGGAGTATAGCATACCCTGTGAACGAAGAAGCATGGATTACATTAAATATTTTTTGCTGTGAGAGGGTGATAATACCACATGTAGATGTGTTTTTGTATCCGGATGAATATTTCGGGTTCATTACCATTATTCATGGGAGTTGTTAATTTATTTAACAAACCTTTTAAAACCTCAAATCACCAAAGTGACACATTGTGAATTAGCACTGAACACTGAGCACATTTTATGCATTGCCCTTCATTTTTTTGCCAGAGGGAGTTTTACGTATAATGTGCGTGATGCCGAGCATGTGGGAAAGGCAACTGTGTGTAGGGCCGTTCGTACTGTACAGTACAGCCTTGCACTCAAATAGTGTGTTTGAGTTTTAATTAAATGACTAATGCACAAAGTGAACAGCTGAGTGTGGTTCATTGTTTCTTTATTTCCTGTACTTCAAAGACATTTGAATTTATTGCTTTACCATTCAACAATAACTGACAGAATAATAATAATCCGTAGGCAAATACTTGTCCACCTTTTAAACAGTGCTTCAGCAATTAAATTTCAAGCCTGGCCTTTTTTTTATTTTCACCTTTTTTTCCTCCATTTGAAGTTGTAGAAGGTCCATCTCCATTTCAGTTTTTTCTAATTTGCCCTGGAAGATGGCCATTATACAGCTCCTTTGCAGGCAACTGCTTTGTAGGAAGACAGAATGATGATTCAATATAATTGATATTATAAATGTCTGTAATACATACACAGATCAAATATTTAATCAGGACAATTGCAAACAATTTGTTACACTGCCAAAATTCTGTGTGGAGGTACCCGCTTCTCTACAAGAAGCCCCAGTCCTAATCTTTAAGGGAACAATGACAACGTTTTAATAATCACACATCTATTAAAAATAAAAAAAAATAAAAAATTAAAAAAAAAAGGGGAATGCATTATATGTTTAACCTCTGTGGCCCTCCGAGTATCTTCATTTTGTTCCTCTGTCTTGTGGTGGTCTCTTAATCTTCATCCTACAGTGCAAAATACTAATGATGTTTGATCTAGCAAACATAAACAATACCTGAAGACAATAATCACTTTCAACTGTGGCAGGATGTTCTGTTGCAGAAGGGATGCTCAATGTACATTCTCAAAGAAATATAACTAATATTCAAAGACATAAGGAACATAGGGGCACTACAATTAAGATTACAGTACACACCATATGCATTAAAAATAAAATAAACATGCATAATACACAAGTGAAACATTGCCATTTTTTTGCCAATTCATTTTTTAGACTGTGGCAGTGTTTCTTGTCATCTTGTTTAAGGATAAATCACTTAAAGCACTGGGATTTCTTTTATTTAAAAAAAAGTCCTAAGTTCTCATTATGCTACCAATACATTTTACCAAGCCACTTATATCATGGAAGGTAGCTGACTCTGATGAACTGCCCTCTTGATTAAGGGACAGAGCCAGCTCCTCAGCCGGAGTGAGAGAAGCTGCTGGTGGTCTCCACCCATTTTATGGGCATGAAATGCCTTCTTCCTGTGGCTATATAGAACAGAGAGAAAAGTTATTATAGAAGGTTGGGCCAATTAGTTAGGTTATAATTTAGGAAGTTTATGAAATATAATCTTTTTGTGTTTCATTTACACTTGGCTCCAAGTTCTTCTGGGTCCAGAAGAATTTCACCTGCTAAAATATAAAGCCTATTATATTATTAGTACTATGTACAATGTAAAGAAATTGATGGAGGGCTAAAAGTAAAGGAATATTTATTAAGTGTTACGACACAGGTCTAATAGGATCAATGTACAGTTTTGCATAATAATGAAAGGAAACTTTTCAGATATTTATGAACTTATAAATTCATGCATTTACTTAATCCATCACTTTTTTAAAAAAGCTAACTCTCGGTTACTTTTTTTTTTTTTAATTATAAATGGCTTATATTCCTTATATGCATGCATTAAACCCTCTAATTCTGCTTCGCTGAAGTACGCAGCTCATTTTTGTCGCCCTGGGTTTCCATGGTGACTCCTGAAATCAGCGATCCATAGACAGTGTCTTTATGTACTTACTATGCGTGGTCATTAACTCTGAGTTACAAATTGGAGGTTGATTGAACTAACTCCTAACAGGTGATCTGGAACCGACATACTCCGATTAAGTAAGGTTTTGGTTAATCAACTGAGAGTTTGGGGTTTATGTGACTGGAAGTTAACCTTGCTTTCTGGATTACCCCCCAGCTATCCAGGGCTCGTATGTATATCTATCGCACACATGTTCACATATATACAAATCTTAGCACCTTTACAAATGGATACTGAAATAAATATGCAATCAAAATTGTATTACTCATGTGTCACATCCAACAGATAGGTCATTGTTCACTTTTGGTGCTGTCTGCATGTCCTCACAGCTTGGACGTGGTGCTAGCTGTATTTACTCTTGCTCTAGAACTCAAATTGTAGCAGACGCACCACATCTGGTGGCCTGGCCTTCTGTCTCTACAGCATTTTGGAAGCCGTCCAGTTCATCGGCACTGTGCTGAAGTGACAGAGGGGCTGTGTTGACATTCCAGCCTGAGGGAGCACCATCTGCACTTCTCCTGGCTAAAGAACCGAAGTAAGAAAACATGCTCGATTATAAGGAATGAATGAGCATATCTAGTGTGTCGAATGTAATCATGTTATATGTATCCTGAGTTTTGTAGGAATCTTTAACATTTATGCTGATCTGAATAGTACGTTATTTTTAGAAAATTAAAGAGCCATGTAATCATTTTTAGTGATCGGCTGTGTTGTAAATAGTTAGAAAAGAGGTCACAGGATAGAACTACTGATATTTCAGTCCTTGGCTAACCTCACCCTTTCCTATTTCACCTAGCACTTATCCAGCAATTTTTAGAGGGTTCCTGACCCCAAGAGTCTTTTCTGGTGACTAACAGGTTGTGCGACCGCATAAATTGCTTCTGCTTTTTAGAAGTGTCTTATCATATACACATTCTATTTTCAGGTCCTCGTGAAAGGAGATTGCAGATATTTGAGCAACAAATACACAAGAAATTCTTACCATATTAGTGCAATACTGTCGGACCAAGTATAGCTACAACAGGATATTTGTTATACATTATTAGTAGATCCTATCAAAATTCATGGCTAAAACCATAAAACAAAATTAAAGACAAGAATAAATCATTTGATTAAGAAATGACCATCTTTTGAGTTTGGCGTGTCTTTGATATTGATACTTATGATATTTATTATTCTATATTTGTGTATGGAAGCATGAGCTTTCAACAGCCCTTTTACAGTTTTCACCATGTTTCAGAAAAGTGTATGATCAAGACATTTGATTTTAACGTTGGTGCTTGTGGGTGGGGCAGATGAATTATTACTTAGTAGTGGCAATAAGTAGCTTATACTGAAAAACAGTCAACATTTTAACAACTAAGTTGGGGGAATGGATAGAACTTTATTTTTAAATCAGAAAAATGCAGATTTGCTAAGTGGGGCTCCTGGTAGGTGTTAAATTTAAGTGCAGTACTCTTCTGTCAGCTTTTAAATGTCAATCCACTTTTTATCACTTCATTCATGTCATTGCTAAAACATTCATTTCTAACAACAGAAATAGTAACAATAGGCACAAATTGGAACAAACTGGCTTACATCTACTGTATATAAATTAGCAACATTCCTGTAGCCTACTATATTCTAATAACTCTTGTGAGCCCCAGTACAAAAAACATAGACCTCTTAATATCGTAAATGTCCTGTTAGTCTAAATGAGGTGAAAAATTATAAATCTGATTACATTTTTTAAACTAAAAACTTTGCCAACTTATGATGCATGTTCTAAAATTAGTTTAAACACATATATTTATACTATTTAAAAAGAAAAGAATAAGATTGAGTCTAAACGAATTACTCATTTAACAGTGTTCTTTAGCAAATACTGGTAATTATGAAATATTTTAGTTAGAAAATTTTAGTTAGAAAGCAAATCTATAGGACACTATGTGGCAAGTATTCCATTCATTCATGTTCAGTAACCACTTTATCCTGGTCAGGGTCATAGTGGATCCAGCGCAACAGTGCTACCCCAGAGGGGATGTCAGTCTATTACAGGGCACCACACACACGCACACACACACACACACACACACACACACACACACACACACACACACACACAAATTCTCACTTAGGTTGGCATCAACAGGCATGTTTCTTGGAGGTGTTTGGACATGGGTGAACCCAGGGGAAACACAGGAAGAACATACAAAAAGCAGATACTATAGTATCCTAACCTCACGATCAACCCAGGGAAGCAGTAAGGCCAGGGAGGCAGTTCAAACCAGACCTTATAGTTTAAATTAGCTTTAAATGTGTAACAACAGGACCAAGGTTAGACACTGTTTCCAAAAAATAGAATGTGAATAGTTATGCTGTGAAACAAGAAAAAATAAACCAGAAATAAACAAGAGACACACCTAGGAATGGGTGATAACACAAATGACAGAAATGCGTGATATGACTAGGGTTATGCACATAGGCTACAACATATACCTAAACTAAATTTGTATAAATATCTAGAAATACCAATAGACATAGAGGTGGAAATACCCATGGCACAATGGTAAGGAAATGGTTGCACAAGAACACATGACAGCTCCATGCTGCATGTTGACTAAATGAATTTTGTCTTATAAAGAATTCTTGATTAGTTGGAGACCAAGCTGCAAGTGTTATTATTCCAGCAATATAGTCTGTGAGGTCTGTGCTGCAGAAGGAGCTTATACTTATCCACATCATAATTCTTTTTCACTGCTGACAGACTTTAAGAAAAATAATCATTGGGTGAAGCTTAGTTTGGGCTCCCTGTCACTAGGAAAGCATGGCTCCTACTCCTACCTCAGAGGTGTCCACCTCCACAACAAATGACAGGGGTGGATCTGACATACAGAGAACTGGTGCTATGTTGAGTTAATGTTGACTAGGCTTAATGTATCTTAGGCAGCAGGTGACAAGGTGTGAGTGGTATAGAGTCCTCTCGAGAAGAGAGGTGAGGAAGTTCTGGATAAAGCACCATTAGTAATTTGTGAAGCCAAGGAACATCCAAATGGTCTTGGTACATGGCCACTTCTGCACTACCTGCAGCTTCTGCTCTTCCATGTGTTTGACCTGAGAGGACAACGCAACCTACGAAGGAGACAGTTGGCAGGTGAAACTGGTATTTCTCAGTTTTGATGTAAAGTCTATGTATCTTGGAAATACACCAAGATGTCATCAATGTAAGCCACAACATACATGTGAAGCATTTATGGAGCACCTCACTAACAATCAACTGAAACACAGTGAGGTAATCGGCAGGTCATGCAGCCTGAAAAGATTTAATTTTCCATGGCCATGGAGACAGCAGTCTTCAACCTTTCTTCCTCCAGGATACACACAAGGTTGTATGCACTCCTCAAGTTGGGTTTTATAAAAACTCTGGCTTCCCACAACTATTCCAGTGCAGCTAGCACCAAGGAGAGGGGATAATACATTTGCTTTGTCACCTGGTTCTTGCGTAATCAATGTATAGTCTCAGACCTCCATCTTTTTCCATGAAGAAGAAAATGGAAGATTCTAATAGCGAGAAAGGCTCAATGAAGCCCCTGTCAGCAGGTCAACAGCATATGTCCAGGGTTAATAAGGAAGGAGTTTGGTGGCAACTTGCTTAATTGAATGATATATTTCACTGGTCATACTATCCATTTTTTTAATCTGACAGACTTTCTAAGGAGATGAAACACACTGGACATTTAAAAATTGTCTTAACTGTTGGGCAACCAGCTGATTATCTCAGCACTTAACCAGTTTATACTGTGATTGTGTCTTTTTAACCATGGCAGACCTAGAACAACGAACTGTGCAGGTGAGTCACTGACAAACAATAAAAGAGTTTCTAGAGGATGAAGTAAAATAGTATGTTTTAAGGTACGATTTTGAACTGGACCTTCCCAGAGTCCAGTGTTCCACTATCCAGTACAACAGTAGGTACTGAATTGAGTGCAGTAGGTACTCTATTACAGAATGTGATTTTGGACACATTCATTGTTTTATGATTAACTGGAGAATGAGTTGCTGGTGTTAGTATTACAGCAACATGGAGTGTTGGGTGTACACTGCTGAGGGTGGACGCCACTACAATTTCAGTCATTTTCGTTTATATAAAGTGATGTCACATGACCCTCGCCTTGTGCGGGCATGGGATAGGCTCCATGGGATAGGCTCCAGGTTCCCCGTGACCCTGAAAAGAGTAAGCGGTAGAAGATGGATGGATGGATGTCACATGATGTCAAGTCAGAGCTTTGAGAAAATTCTTTCCAATTGGTAATTAAAGTTTAGTCAGAAGCTTTTCATTATTGTAATTCCAACATGACTTGAATGCTCTATAGATTAAAAAAACAAGTTTGTTTTATGCCTTCTGTCATTTATGAGTCATTACAATGGCAATTACCATGGTCTCCAGTTATCAGTGTAAGCCTATAATGTTATCGGAATGTATGACAATTTGGATCATAATTTTAAAGGCAAAGACAAGAAATCACATGACTTGCATTTGAAAGTTAGTATCATTGTGGTCTGGTTCTGTGTAAGTTAATGTAAATAAATGACTTGACCATATTATAAGATGAATGTGGGCAAAATGATGCCAAGAAAAACCACTGAAAGACCAAGCTAATTATTTTTCTTTGAACTGGGAAGTAGAACAGCTGTTGTTTCTGGAGTAGCATGTTACAGGAGGCTCTGTCTTGTTGCTCTGGGCTCCAGTTCTCTCCAGCTTATTAGAGTCTTCAGCATATCAGCCATAGCATGCATCTAATCTATTATGCTTATGAAGTATTCTTGATTAAAATTGCATTTAATAGCACAGTATCAACCTTTTAAATGTAATGTAAGGGCACTGTCAAGGATGTAAGTGCACATGGTTTATCTTTTACTTTTGCAGCAGAATAACTTTGACCTTTCATTATATCTGATTTCAAGAAATTGAGCAATCCCCAAAACCAGTGTCTGTTCATTAATGCATAAAACAAACATTAACAATCCTATTTTGTGACAACTGCATAATTGCGGTCATATCAACAAATTCAAGTGAGTTTATTGTAACGTCATTGGATAGCAAATATCACTGTTCTCAATATTTTTTTATATAGGAAAGAGAATCCTAAAAATGTATCCACACTTTTATAACAGAGTGTTGAATGATTTTACAACACAGCTATTTGACAAATGTAGGCCTGTGTAATGTTCACAGACTCACTGAATACATAAACAGGCCCAGTCTGCTGGCACACAACATAATGCTGAAAGAACAAGCACCAGACATGAGCTAAAATAGAGAATCCAAGTAAAAGAGTGGAGCACTTTCACCTTTTTTAAAAAAAATGCACTCAGTGTCCTAACATTGACTCGTTAAGGAAAAGTTGTTAGTCTCAAACTAAACACTGTAGTAATGCCATTGGATAGGATGTGGTTTAGTGTCTAAAAAAAGTTCATAATGTGTTCTTTGTTGGCTAAGAGTTTACTTTAAGCAAAAAGAGAACATTCTTGTCCTCTGGGCTTATTTGATTGTTACCAAAATCTTTCATCTTTCTTTGAGTTTTTTTTTTTTGTTGTTGTTGTTGTATGGGGTGACATCACACACATCAGCCTCTGATGCAGGTCACTCATACCTATTCGAGTAATTCAGTCTGAAACACATACAGTATATGTGCTTTTTGAACATCCCATTTGAGATTTGGTCCTCCTTTGATATTATAATAATCTCCACTCTTCTAGAAAGACTTTCTACTAGATTTTGGAGTGTGGATGTGGGGATTTGTCCATTCAGCCACAAGAGCATTAGTAAGGTTAACCACTGATGTCAGCTGAGGTGGCCTGGGGTGCAGTCAGCATTTCAATTCATCCCATACTGTAAGTGTTCAGTAGTATTGTGGTCAGGGTTCTGTGAAGGACACTCGAGTTTTTCTACACAAATCTTGGCAAACTATGTCAATGGCTCTCGCATTGTGCACAAGGGTATTGTCAGGCTGGAACAGGTTTGCGCTCCTTAGTTCCAATGAATGGAAAACTTAATGTGTCAACATACAAAGTCATCCTATACAATTGTGTGCTGTACTGTTGTACAAGTGGTAAATCAATGCGCTCAATCAGTGACATTATCTAGGTAGACAAATAATTAGCTCGGACATGCAGATTTTGTGTCCAGGTTATTGTTTTTTTAGTCATAGCTGCTTGGCAGAGAAGTCAGCTAAAAAATCAGAAAAAGAAAAAAACCTGTTGACTTTTACCATTTGTTGTTTATATGTTTAAACATAATGTGGTTCATGGAGGTGTGACACACCTCAATGATGTAACTGAAGCCCATAATTCCAAATCTGATTGCATGCTTGCACTTCACACATTTGCTGAGACATACTTTGCCTGACAGGAGCAAAAAAAATTGGAGGTGGATTATTTAGTGTGCACAGATGACAGATGATGTTTTCAGAATCAGAAACATGCAGGAACTGTATGTGCAAAAATTGATGAAATCAAACAAAATAAAATCCAATGCAAAGTCATCACATACTGTAACTCTCATGCTAAGACAACATACAGTCACCTCACTAGTCAGACTCAGATAATATCTTTTTACGTGTAATTAGACAAGAGAAGACTGCAGTTCATAGCCAAAGTGTTCGCCAATAACTCGCTGACATTTTGTCGAGGCTCCAAACACAAAGTGCTACATTACAAACTTTGTTAGAAGTGGATATTAGTCATATCCTCTTTGTCGGGCCTAATGAACTTAACTTTCAAATTAGATAGATATGTAATTGTATTATAGTAAGTACTAATTTTTAGCATAGTCAGCTTCTTAGAAACTGAAATATGGGACTGAGAAGCACACTGGAGCTTTTGCTTGGCTAGTGGGCTAGCAAATGAATTTATCATTTGTTGAAAACGTGTGTTTGGTTGGCTTCCTGTGTCTCAAAGGAAGCATGTGTCAGATTTCATTCTAACCAGTTAGTAGCTGGATCAGCAGGTGACTAACTTGGGAATTGGGGAGAAAATGGGGGGGGGGGGGGTATTCCAAAATCCAGTGTACAAGCCCAATCAAATTAATCTTGAGACCATGTTGACTTTTGGATGCTCACACTGACTGTCTTGTTGACAGATGAAATACTGTGCAATGTCCTCAAAATCCACATTATATATTAGGAACTGGAAGCAGGTCACCATGAAAATGCCTTTTGTGATGATTCACTTCTTAACAGATCCAAGACATTCTATGGTGCCATCATACTATGGTGCCATCCAGACAACCTTGATAATCACCATTTATCTGTCATCATGCATTGGAAACAATTAAATTGATTGAAAAAAAGCACTCATGCACAATGTTCAATCATTGCTTGGTATGCATGCTACAGTGCATCCGAAAAGTATTCACAGCGCTTCACTTTTCCCACATTTTGTTATGTGACAACCTTATTCCAAAATGGATTAAATTCAATATTTTCCTCAAAATTCTACAAACAATACCCCATAATGACAACGTTAAAGACGTTTGTTTGAAATCTTTGCAAATTTATTAAAAATAAAAAACAAAAAAGCACACGCACATAAGTATTCACAGCCTTTGCCATGACACCCAAATTGAGCTCAGGTGCATCCTGTTTCCACTGATCATCCTTGAGATGTTTCTACAACTTGATTGGAGTCCACCTGTGGTAAATTCAGTTGATTGGTCATGATTTGGAAAGGCACACACCTGTCTATATATGGTCCCACAGTTAACAATGCATGTCAGAGCACACACCAAGCCATGAAATCCAAGGAATTGTCTGTAGACTTCCGAGACAGGATTGTATCGAGGCAGAGATCTGGGGACGGGTACAAAAACATTTCTGCAGCGTTGAAGGTCCCAATGAGCACAGTGGCCTCCATCATGCATAAATGGAAAAAGTTTGGAACCAGCAGGACTCTTCCTAGAGCTGGCTGCCCAGCCAAACTGAGCAATCAGGGGAGAAGGGCCTTAGTCAGGGAGGTGAGCAAACACCCAATGGTCACTCTGACAGAGCTCCAGCGTGGCCAGATGGAAGCCACTCCTCAGTAAAAGGCACATGACAGCCCACCTGGAGTTTGCCCAAAGGTACCTGAAGGACTCTCAGACCAAAGATTGAACAAAGATTGAACTCTTTGGCTTGAATTGCTAGCGTCATGTCTAGAGTAATCCAGGCACCACTCATCACCTGGCCAATACCATCCCTACAGTGAAGCATGGTGGTGGCAGCATCATTCTGTGGTGATGTTTTTCAGTGGCAGGAACTGGGAGACTAGTCAAGATCGAGGGAAAGATGAATGCAGTAATGTACAGAGACATCCTTGATGAAAACTTAATCCAGAGCGCTCTGGACCTCAGATTGGGGCGAAGGTTCACCTTCCAATGGGACAACATCCCTAAGCACACAGCCAAGATAACAAAGGAGTGGCTACAGGACAACTGTGTGAATGTCCTTGAGTGGCCCAGCCAGAGCCCAGACTTGAACCTGATTGAACATCTCCAGAGAGATCTGAAAATGGCTGTGCACCGACGCTCCCCATCCAACCTGATGGAGCTTGAGAGGTCCTGCAAAGAAGAATGGGAGAACCTGCCCAAAAATAGGTGTGCCAAGCCTGTAGCATCATACTTAAAAAGACTTGAGGCTGTGATTAGTGCCACAGGTGCTTCAACAAAGTATTGAGCAAAGGCTGTGAATACTTATGTAAATGTGCTTTTTTTTTGTTTTTTATTTTTGATAAATTTGCAAAAAATTCAAACAAACTTCTTTCAAGTCGTCATTATGGAGTATTGAACAAAGAAGTCAGATCCTTGGAGGCCCCACCTTGCAACTTAAAGGATCTGCTGCTAATATCTTGGTGCCAGAAACAACAGTGAACCTTCAGAGGTCTTTTTGGATGTAGGATATATATATATATATATATATATATACATACATACATACTGTATATATCATATATGTATACATATATATTAAGTGTCCTTAAATTTTACACCCCATTTAACTTGAGGAAGCAGTTTAGAAGTACATGGCAATAAACAGCCCTCTCCAAACCATTCTGCTCCTCTTAGCGGTGCAGAGTCTCTGTGAATAGTATTATTATTAGCTTTTTTTTAATATACCAATGACTGCCAGTTTAGAAGTGGTTCCCTTTCCTTTTGTTCTTTCAATATAAATACTATCATCTCTAAAGCAGAAATTGATACTATAGCCCAGGAAGTAAACTAGTTCCTTTGAATGAAATACATTTTAAATTAATCAGTTTCTGAAACAGTTCCTTCAGTGGATGTACCTTTGGTTTTAGTAATGAAAAGCCTAATGATGTGTGTGATGTAAAGGATGTTGGCAGTGAGTCATGATTGAGGTCAACAGTAGCTTTTTCTGATATGTGGTTGTAGATAGTGAGGAATGAGGGATGAAGTTTAAACACTCAGGTCTGACTGACTCCAGGCACCATCCTCTGATGTGTTAACAAGACCTTTGCTGACTTTTCTCACTGCTCTGCTCTCTATCACTCTTGCTTTCTTGGAAAGCACCCTTTTCAGTCTTTTTGTACTGGGTTTGTTAAATGATGTGCAAGTTGTTCCATTCATTTATTACACGCTTCAGTATGTCCTGGATATAACTCAGAGAAACATTGACATGACTGTTTTCTTTTTCTATGGTTTGTTGTTTAGTAAAAGTTTGTTGTTTAGCAGCATTTTACTGAAATATAAACCTTCATGGATCGATAAGAATACATATGCATGCGTTTGTGTGTGCGTGTGTGTGTGTGTGTGTGGGTGGGTGGGTGTGTGTGACCTTCATTTTTGCAGCACAACCTGGGTACAGTGTAAACTTATACACAGTTACTGCATTTAATACTTTGCTTCTCGCCTAGAAAAGATAAGCCGTTTAGAATCCATGCAAATATCTGGCAGACTGATGAATTCTTTTTTGGATGACAGAGTGGGAAAGAGGTCTCTTGCTGTTTCTCTCTCTCTCTCTCTCTCTCTCTCTCTCTCTCTCTCTCTCACACACACACACACACACACACACACACACACCCTCTCACTTCTTCCCTTCCTCTCCATCTTTCTTTCCCCTTCTCTATCTGGCAGGGCTAGACTTTGTTGGCAGGAGTAACCAGAATAAAAACAGCAACACCAGACACAGGAGAGAGAGAGAGAGAGAGAGAGAGAGAGAGAGAGAAAACGCAATGATCCATCGAAACGCAGGCTTTGCCCTTTCTTAATTACGCTGCATCCAGTGTCTTTGCATTCACCCCCGCCTCCCTTCCTCCCCCCTTTCCGAGACGTTTGTGAAGTGGTAATTAGCTCTAGGAGAATAAAACCAGCTGATTTGGATCGGGTTGGTGCATTTTGGGGCGAGATCGCTAACAGGATGGTTGCGCTGCTGCTTCTCGGCTCGCTGCTGCTCACTCTGCTGCAGCCTTCCCTACAGGGAGGTAGGTGTGCACTTCATTTGCCCTCAACAAGGGGTTCTCGCTCTTATGCTCCTGGGGACAGGTGCAGCTTTTTTTTGCACTGTTTGTTTCATTTCAGGAAAAAGAAGGATTTGACATGGTCATAACTGTATGCACTTGAATTTAAGTATAGGGTCATAAACTAAACTTTATGAACTTTTCACACAGGGTACTGCAACTCGTGGATTTTATACTGTCATTCCTTTCTCATAAGACTTTCATAATGCAGATATGAACTTGATTTTTTATATATATAAATCTGTCAAAAGTCCAAGTCTATATCAGTCACCTCTACAGTCAGAACATAAAGGGTTTTTTTTAAGAATGACTAAGATTTAGCATTTTTGAATTAAGTTTTTACCTTTTTACTGATTATGAAGTCTTCAACATCTTTAGAGGGTTTTTTTAAAGCCCTGTTAACAAACTAGTATATATCCCATAAAAAAGTTTAGTTCACTAAACTTGTTGTATATCATAAGGTTCTTGGATACGTATTTTACAGATGCCATACTAACAACAGATCCTTACAAATTTTACAAAGTTCAAATTTTACTTTTTTTTTTTTACATTTTGAAACTTAAAGCATGTTGGTATGTATTAATTCCTCCAGTAACAATTCCACGGTCATAATGTACTTTTACAACTTACACATACAAGCTATGGGCTCATTGTTTTTTGTTTCCTTTTTTTGTGTGTTGGTTATTTGCAGGTCAATCCTATTATAATTAAAAAATAAAATTTTATAAATCTATATAATACTAATTATTACTGGAAAATGCATTATGTCTTATAAAGCATAAAGCATACACAACCAATTCCAATGATAAATTAAGTGCATTTGTTTTCTTGGACTTCCTAGAGTTGGACCAATAGTGTCCCATATGTGATATTTCAGCAAATATTATAGGCTGCTGGGTTTGTTAATGTTAAGGACAGTTTTATGTACATTATGCATAACTTTGAGGCTACAGTTGGACTGCCATTCCTGTCAGTTACATCACATAAAAGTCAAATATGCAAACGCTGATTTTTTTGACAGGTTTATTAGACTTTTAATGTTGTTTTTGAGTTCTCTGTGCATGCTGTTGCTGAATTAAATCTTTGTACAAAACATGGCAATGCATAACAGAGAGCACTCAACAGCTTTGCCAAGTTTTCCCCTTTCCCTCTGTTTTTTATTTCAAACTTGTTTTCATTCTTGGAAGTGAATCATCTCGCTGTTACCCTCAATTAGGTAGCATGTGAGCAGAGCCAGAGTTCTTCACAAAGATTTATTTGTTTGTTCGAAATTGTTTCTTCTGCACTCATTCACAAAGGTGTAAAAGCAGACTTTTCCTCTTATTGTGGTGAGCAGATTTATAACAGAGAAATAGTTCCTGTTGTCCATTTTCCATATAAAGCCATCAAATCCACATCTTTAATTTCTTTAGTCTGCTACATTCATTATAATAACTAAGTTAGAGGCCATAAAAAACAGAGTTATTCCCCGGGATTCCTCTCTCCTAGCCAACTTTGTCTTGCCTTCTACTAAAAGTTGAGCTGAGAATACAGGGCTGTAGGACACCTGCTAAATATATGTACCACTGCCTTAATTGCCCAGAGCTGGTCCAAAAGCATAAAAATTTGTTGAGCTCTCTCTCTCTCTCTCTCTCTCTCTCTCTCTCTCTCTCTCT
>JAFFST010049383.1:47232-66892 GCA_022414735.1 Noturus placidus
TCAACAACAGGTGGGACACAATCATGAAGTGGAACGAAATTTATTGGATATTTCAAACTTTTTCAACAAATAAAAAACTGAAAAATTGGGCAAGCAAAATTATTATATATATCACAATGATTTAACTCTAATAAAACTTTAGTGAGAGTGAAAGTGAGAGTGCTTTTGCCACTAAATCCTGCCAGTGAAATCCAGTTAAATCCCTACTACTAAACCACTACTAAACTCCCAATAATACTTGGTTGCTGGTTGGTTGTCACATGAATCAGTGTCAATCTAATCTCAGTCTTTCTTTTGTGCCATGTGTGTTCCCTGTCCTCTGGCCTGGGTCATTCTGCAAAAACTAGGGTACTATAAATCTCTTTACAGTGACCTCAACTCTCAACACCATGCGCCACTAGCCTTCTGGACTGCTGGCTGGAATGCAGAAATGCTACCAGCGATAAGTGTTTCATTTAGTTATATTACTTTGTACCTCTCATTTACAATCAAAGGCTGTTAATAGATTTGACAGTTTATCCGCGATGTCTTTGACACTGTGTTCTAATAAACACTGCTTTTCTGACACACATATAGCACAGAATGGGACATCAGTGCTTGGAAATCACTTAACTAAACATCCCAGCTGCTCTGTGTAATGAGTGTCTTCCTTTTTAGCACATTTGAATAATGGGATTCATTTATTAGACTTTTAGTAAAACTGTTCGTAAATGTTTTTGTTGGCCAGACTGTACAGGGTGGCTGTGGCTCAGGTGGTAGAGCGGTTTGTCCACTAATCCACTAATCGTAAGGTTGGCTGTTCGATTCACGGGCCACATGACTCCACATGCCGAAGTGTCCGTGGGCAAGACACTGAACCCTAAGTTGCTCCCGATGGCAAGTTAGCACCTTGCATGGCAGCTCTTCTACCATTGGTGTGTGTGTATGTGTGTGAATAGGTGACCGAGACACAGTGTAAAGCGCTATATAAGTGTGCCATTTACCATTTTTTACTAAAAATTGACACCAGATTTACAAAGGATTTGTTAATGCTGACTTTCATCTTATGCTGTGTATGTTGATAAATGCTAATCACCCATAAATAACCAAATATCTTCATGTCATGGCTGATTTACATTTTGTGAAGCATACACAACTCAATAAAAGGCAAAAGCTCATCAAAAGAGTGCTAAGCCTGGTGTGTGCTAAAACCTCCAGACCAATTTGTCTTGATTTATGGATTTGTTTTAGTATGCTTTCTTTCCACTGACTAATATGAAAAGACTGAGTATTTATATTAGAACTTTGAAATTTGTGTGCAATTGAAATAAACTTGACAGTGTAATCCATGTATAAGTTCGTAGTAACTCAGACCAATTATAGGAATTTGTACCTTATCAATTGAGGTCTTCTTTAGTGTTTGCTTGGAAAAATCTGGCTTGATTTTGAAAAGTCTCAACATGTCAGAATTCCCACTCAGAGTTTGACATGAATGTTGTTTTTTTTTTTTTTTCAAATTTGACATTAGTTAGTAGAATTTCTTCCATATATCGTAAACATGGCATTACTAAGACCTTGCTGCCAGTCCTGGCAGTTCTGTGGCCTACATTAATGCACCTACTAGCTGAAATAACAATGCACTACAACTATTTGCACTATGACCGCAAATTCCAAAGTTAATGCTAACGTGAGGATTGCTTGGAAGTTATTTCTATCCCTGTGGAGACTGTGCCAAATTCAAGACAAATAACCACACTTTAATAAAACTATTTGTTCCAGAACAAGTCTGGCTTACTTTCAGATTGACCAAGAAGCATTGTGGGGCCGGTATAATAGATGTTACAAGATCATAGTTTTTGACTGTAACATGCCTTATCATGTGGTTTGATTCTACCCTTTCCCATGTCTCCAGTGAATCAGAGCACATGGGGCAAAAAAAAAACAGTACATTTACTATCTTTTAAAACAATACATCTGCAAGACATTTGGAGTGGCTTGTCAGTGTTTGCTTTATGGTGGTCATAAAACAACCGGAACAACAGTTGTGTTTTTGTTGCATTTTATTTTTTACCTATTTCAGGTCAGATGTTATATGGCCATATGACAACCACTAATATACAAGCTAAGAGTTAAGATAGTATGATAAGAATACATGAAGAGAAATGCCCTTAACTTATTATTTACCTTTTGTTAATTTACTAGTCGCATGGCCCATGATCTCGGCAACACAAAACTGCTAGGTTTTTATTTTTGGAATTGTCCTTCATTCTAAAATCCTTCCATCCATCCATCCATCCATCCATCCATCCATCCATCCATCCATCCATCAGTTTTCTCGCTTATCCTACACAGGGTCATGGGAAGCCTGGAGCCTATCCCATCACAGAGCAAAATCACACACACATTCACACATCCATTCACACACTATGGACAATTTAGATTTGGCAATCAACCTACTGTACAATGGATGTCTTTGGACTGGGGTAGGAAACTAGAGTACCAGAGAAAACCCCAGAAGCACGGGGAGAACATTCAAACTCTACACACAGAGAACAGAGGCAGAAATCACACTCCCAACACCAGAGGTATGAAGCAAAGGTGCTAACCACTGTTTCCTGACCTGAATTACATGTTGTCTATGATTATTCTGCAGTTATGTCACTGTTCTTTAATACTGTAGATTGCACCAAAGGCCTTGGATAGCATTATTTTGTTCATGGCCAGAATTTAAATACCAACACCCCTTCCACACCCATAATGTACCTTCTTCAACATAAATGTCTGAAATGAAGAAACCTTCCAAGTGCAATGTATAACAGGAAATATATGGATATTACAGTGCTAGAAATACACTGGGAACAATATACAATGAAACAAAGACCCTTAATCCCCCGTTAACCTTCTTGTAATAGCATGACAATGGGTAATACAATTATTATGTCATCATTCTTTATCCTGTCCCACCCCTATTCAGGATAACCTAGTGGTTTGGCCCAGCCCAGTGGTAGTTGATGCACTAGGGTGCTATTCTTCTCAAGATCTTTACACAGACTGAATTTTGCAGTATCCTTTATGATGTTTATGAAATTCAAACTTTGTAATCCTGCTGCATCACAACTTGGCAAAAGAAACTCAGTTTCTCTCAAAAAGATCTGTGAGAGCAAATAGCCAAAAAGTACCCTTCATTGAGATTTGAAAGCTAACCTTAGTCAAAAGCATAGAAAAGGCTTTGCCAATGTGAACAGCATCCACTTTGGCTTTAAAACAGTGCTGTCTGTGTGCCTTGTGCTTATTTGAGTTTGCATTCTTCACAGTAATGCTCTCTCTGTACCACAGATGTGTCTAACAGCGCAGCTCAGAGCTGAAGACACAGAGAGAGAAGTGGGAGGGCTTCCTATCAAGGAAATTTACTTTCATACTTTCATGTTCATCTTTCAACTCCATCCACTTTTTCTTAACGAGGAAAATCTAGCGTCAGCATTGTAAATCTGTCTATGCTTTTCAGAAAAGTTTTTTGAAATAGTAAAAGCATGAATTGTGAGTATTAAACTTAAAAATAAGAGATTAAACGAAGCTAATTTAGTATATATCTATATAATGTAATGTATTTCAAAATCCAAACGTTAAGAGACATGAAGTCAGCAAAGATTTTAAAACTACCCATATTGATTTAATGATAGCCAGAATTAAATGGTCGTGTGTGTGTGTGTGTGTGTATGAGAGAGGGAGAGAGAGAGAATATATATATGTATGTGTGAGACTATAATGTTACCTGGCACTGTTCTAAAACACCATTCATTAGTGTCCATGGAGAAAATATAAAAAATAAAATCACCCAAGTAAAATGTCACTGTGACATGACAAAAGGTTCTCATTATCCAACAATGTGTTTTTCATAATGTCTCAGAACTTCATTTAAGTCAGTCATTGGTAATGAAGTGAGGTATTTATTTAAAAGAAAAAAAACTGAATTGGGCGTGCTTTGGTTGTGAAAGTGGTCATTTGGCTAACTCATTAAATAGCAACCCCAGTTATAAACAAATCATAAAAAGAGCTCAAACTATTCCCTGTGGATCAATCAAATAAAAATTCCACTCTATGAAATCCAAAATACTTCTTGCTTCTTGATCATTTTTGATGCAGTCATAAGAAATGCATATTGATTTAATTTGAGGAATATTTATGTAGTTTTCCATTAAAAAGCAACTGTTTTATATCAATTATGACAATTTACATATGGCAGAATCTTGACAGCTCATACATATTCTGTTTCCATTATTTTGCTGTAAAAATAAGACATAATTATTCATAAGTGAAAAAAACCTTTTTCACAGGCAGTTTATCAAAACAGTTTATCAAAACTGGAGAAAATATAAATATGAAAATATGTCATTTGCTTGTACTTCCTCATTTGTAAGTCACTTACACTTACACTTACTGGCTTATTTAACCTAACAGCTTGATTTACTCTCATTTGACTACACCAGGGGTAACTGATGAAAAAAACATACTGTTACTACTTTGTAAAAAAAAATTTTTTAAAAACGACGTGGTTATAGGGAAATAATCAGTTAATTTTACAATCATAGCACATCAGAAAGTGTTTTATTCCTCTCATAACACAGCAATTTGCCAAAGCTAAAGCTTTTTATTTACTAAAGAATAGCACGTCATACATTTTATCCATTTAGAGTCATGTTTAATGTTGTGGAACGTCCATGAAACAAGTTCCTGATTATTGCTTACATTATTGCAGTTGTAAACAGTGTTCTGTCACCAGCCTCTCATTTTTTTCTCCCTTGACGTCAATAAGATGGAAAAATGCAGCTTGTCATGTTACTGTGAAACCTTCTGTCCTGAAGTGTTGGAAAAACAGCTTTACCTTTGACTGTTACAAAGCACTGACATTGGCGACTGCCTACAAATTTGCTAAACAAACATCTCCTCACAGAAAAACTTGTTTACAAATAAATCGGTTTATGTGAAGCATGGGGGGCTAGCATGTCTGGGGGTTCAAATCCACCTACACCCTGAACAAAGTTTGCATGTTTTATCTGTGGTTTGGGGTACTCTAGTTTCTTCCCCCAGTCCAAATACATGCGTTGCAGGCTGATCAGACTTTCTGAATTACCCATAGTGTTTGAATGGGTGTGATCATGTGTGTGCGATTGTGCCCTGCGATGGATTGCCAAACCCCCTAACAACAACCTCCCCCCACCCCACCCCACCCCACCCACAAGGTAAACCACGTCTCATGCCCCAGTTCTCTGGGATAGGCTCAGGCTCCCCACAACCCTGTGTAGGATAGGCAGTATAGAAAATGACTAGACTAAAGCCATAGGCTAATCTTTTCACTGAGTAGTAAAAATATTTGACATGTTTGCATATATGCTTATTTCCTACTGTATTTATAAACAGTACTGTATTTGTTATTTATTTAAATTTCAATAGTTTGCTTCTGCAGTGATCGCATTCCAATGAGGTACTGTACTAATGACAGTTGTGACATTAGGGCCTTGAACCTAGGTATTTCAGCCTTGCTCTTCCTTCTTCCTCCTTCACAGAGACAGGAATTTCCTACTTTTGTTTCTGAAACATGACTCTTACATTGTAGCTATGACTCACAATCACTCCATCAGCTGTCATAAAGCTTTCACTCAAAAGGGCAGAGCCTCTGAGCCCAGTGACCCACCAGCTGAAAGGGGCATTGTATTAAAAGTCTATGTTATGTTAGTTCTATCCAAGATCTGTATCAAACATCCCCTTCTCTCATTCATTCAATTACAGAAAAATACTTCCAAATGTCTGGCTGGTCTTAAGCTGCTTTTTTGTGATTAAGATGACCTGCGGCTCTTTCAACTGAGAGCAAACAGCAGAGAGGAAAAAACAGACAGTTTGTTTTCGCTGGATGGGAATGGTGAGCGTCGCAGTTCTATTTTACAAAGCAGGCCTGAGGTATCCAAAACCATGTGATGACCTTGGGAGTTCTAACCACAGAGCTGGTGTGATGAATCCAAACACCATGAAACCCAATCACTTCCCAGGCATCCGTGACCTTAGCTGTTTTTTAGAACAGCTTTTGAAGAGCATCTTCCCTCCAGCTCTATCAGCGCACACATGAGCTCATCTGTTTTCCAAAGGGATGTCTGCCATAGTCTTTCAAATAAAGGATCTTTTGCAAGACTTCCAATTACCCCAAGAGAGACAGGCTGCTTTGCACAAAAACATAAGTCATAAAGTCCTTTGAAATTTCCCATGCTGTTTTGAAGATATATAAAATCCCAATTGGCACTGGTTTCTAGGTTGACCATTTTTTTCCCTCCTGGACAGAAAGGCGGCCAGCCTAAGACTAAACAATATCGGCTGTTCGAAAATCAGCCAATTTGTTTGTGATTTTGCAATTTTTGCACGGTGTACGTATCTGTCCTCACTATGCCTTTCCTTTGGTAAAGCTGATGCAATTTCTGTTTCTGTCAATGCCTGCTTCGGGAAACATGTTCATAGTTTAGGCTCATTTTCCACAAGCAATGAACAAACCCCTAACCTTATTTGAAGCTCTTATGTTTATTTTATCATCACCTCATTTGTTAGCACTGAATTTAATCATTAATGCCAAAATCAGTTGAAAATCCCCACAGCTAGCTGTAACCTGAACACCACAATTAATGATTCTTGGAATCAGTTTCATTATTCTTCTTTTTCTCTTTCCTCACGTGGTTTTAAAAAGAAGATTAAAATGCAATATTTTAAGCTATTGTTCTTTAACGTCACTTTGTGGACCTTTATACTTCACATTTATAGTCATTTAGACAAAATATATTACATTAAATTTCAGTTCTTTATTAAAAACAAAAGACCTGGTCGATGTTAAGTGACCCTCAAAAGTTTAATAAAATAAAGTACCTCACAGTGTCAAAAAGGGTGTCTCTGAGTAAGAAAATGGAAGCCGATGACATTCATATAAGCACAAATTTATTTTTTTTACATACTGATAGCTGACATGAGCTATCTTGATTAGCCAAATATTCTGAGATGATATTTTTTTGTCATATTCATAAATCATCACATAGTAGATGCTAGTCAGCTGTATAACATATGCTAACTTGACTGGAGTTACTACTTTTGGGAACTGGATGCTTATATTTTAGAACTCACAACCACACTTACTAATGTGCAGTCTACACTATATATCCATATTCCCTTTACTATTAATGCAAGGCTTTAGTTAAGAAAATTGTGTCTAACTTGTACATTATATTGCCACATAAAGACTTGGTAAAAACAATATGGTCTAAATCCTTTCAATATAATCTCTACCATGAGTTTGACTTTTGTTTTCCATTTTGTTTTAACTGATGCAAACCAGATTTACCCTCAGAACTGTGTCTGAGCTTAAAGATGTTGCCAGAAATTTGCTTGCAGACTCACAGAAACAGAGGCACTTTTCCTTCGCTGCCTTTGTTTAGATTTTTAGTATGTGTTTGCCATATTGCACACTGAACATCCTATTAGTTCCTGCACACTTCAGCATAACTTTGGCCTGACTTTGGGAAGAAGTTATGTAGATGGCTGACGCCCTTGTTCTCTGAAAATCCCATCTGTCACAGCTCAATATATGTTTCTTTGGATTAGGTAATTTGTTGAAGTTGTCGTTTTTGTATGTAAGTGGAAAAGGTGTCGACCCCACTGGACATAGTAGTCAAACATGAAGTTATTAAAACATTTAAAATGCTGTTGTTGTTTTGCTTTCAGGAGTGTATGTGCCTGCTGGTACAGGAGTCGGAATTCCAAATGGAGGTGTGCCACCTGGTACTAGAGTTATCCCAGGTTTGTCAACATCTTAAAATCTTCTTAAAATGAACAAATTGTTCTTTATATGGTATGATACATTCAGCTGAATTAATCTGAGCTCACAGGCAGTCAGTGTGTGAACATTTTTATCATTTTTTCCACAAGGCTAGCCGAAAATATCATGTTTCAGTATGCAATTTCCAAGGGTTCACCAGTAGGGGTAGTTAGAGTTTATATGTCGAATTTGGAATTCTTGGGGTTAATATCAAGATAATTCTTTTTCTCTTCTGACATTCTCAGATTTTTGTTTAAGATTCAACATCATGGAATGTACCAGCATTATATAATTCTTATAATATGGCAGGCAACCTAAAGTTGTTAATATTATATGAGTTTGTATTTGTGACTCTCTTAATACTAATTCAAGACCTCCTATACCTAGTACATCACATCCCAGTAACGAGATCCAGAAACAGCACAAACTATGTCTGGGCCTTGACTCTTGGGGAAATTTTTATTTATTCATTTATTTATTCTTTAAATCAAGGCTCTTGAGATTGTTAAGTGTTCTTACAATACCATTCTTAGTTGTAGGATTCTACATATAGACAGCTGACAAATTAAAGCAATACAATCAACTTCAAAAAACAGCACCTTCGTGGGGTGCTGGGCCACCATGAGCCAATGTGACCTTGCATGGATTCTATAAATGGGGCAGTGGTAGCTTAATAGTTATAACATTGGCCTACTGCTCAAAAGGTTGTGAGTTCAAATCCCATCATTGCCAAGCTGCCTCAGCCTCTGGAGACATTCTTCAAAAAAGTGTTCCCTCCGTTGGTGTTTTACTGATTATGGTGCTAACATGCCCCTCTAAAATCTCCCAAAGCTGTTCAATTAGATCTGTTGGCTATGGAGAGTGTAGCATGTGATTTACATAATATTCATACTCATTAAACCATTGAGTGAGTCCTCGTACCCTGTGAGTGTGAGCAGGGTCATCCTGGAAGAGACCACTCCCATCAGTATAGAAATGTTTCATCATAGGACAAAGGATCAGTTAAAAGAATGTTGCATTGATTTGCAGTGACTCTTGCCTCTAATGGGTAAAGTAATTCCAAACCATGACAGCAAAATACCTCCTATATAATAACAGAGCCAGCAGTTTGGAGAGCATTGTTTAAGATGATGCAGTCCATATGGCTAAACCTTACCAAAGTTTTAAGAATATGAAGTAATAAATAAATCTCTGTAAAAAATGTATTACCATGGATGATTTTCCATGATTTAAAAGCTCCATGTTGACGTGTGGACTCAGTGAAGTCTTCATTTCAGGATAGCCACTGTTCGCTGTGGTACAAATGGATGATCTAATCTATGCTTTCTGAGAGGCACACTAGGGAGAGTTAAAACAAACACATTAAGTGTTACCATGCATGAGACATAACACTTTTTCCTGCACTGTATTTTATAGGAGGTGCTGGGGTCCCATTCAAACCAGCAAAAACTGGAGGTAGGTTCTTTTTTATTTTGTCTCTCAAAACACTCTTAAAAGTTATTACTCTGTCATCTATATTTAATCCATGTATTACAAGAATACATAGTCTTAATAATGAATGAAAGCAACTTATCATACTCAAACTGTTGATATTTATTCATTTATTAAATCATTTTGAGTAGTTCTGTGATGTAATAACAGCATTTAGTGTGTCAAGTTTTGGTATTATTAATAACATTCATTGATGGTAATGACAGTGCCTAGGCAGCAATTTCTACTACCTGAAATGAAGTACTATGAGAAGTAACAGACTAATTTCAAGCCTAGCCCAAACTTGGTAAGTCAAGTTTCAGAAAAATGGGGGCCAGAGTGGTTCAGTTCACATGGTTAGTACAAAACAGATAATAGATCAGTTTTGTGGATCACATACTGTAGAAGCACATAGCAAGGATTTCAGTACATTAAATTATTTCCACAAACAGTTAAAGAGAAAGTATAAGAAAGTCTAAATGCTGCTGTAATCAAATGGACTACCAAACTTACTTTGTCTACTTGTTAATGTTACTAGCTAACAAGGTAAACCTGTCAAAGGCAGTATTAAAGACAATTTTTGGCAGAACAATTAGTGTACCAATATCCATCCCTGTTTTATATGAACAAATATTTGCATGGTTCAGTAAAGTGAGGCTAGCCAGCTAACCTTAGCTAGATTTGTATTGTTAGGGCTGCAGAGTATTGTTTTGGCTTATTATCCAGCCAGACTTACTCATATTTCAGAAAAAACAGCAGATGAAATAAGATGATTTGGAGCTGACAGACAGGTCTAAGGTTATTGTGGCTGTGTCCAGCTGAGGTTGAGCTTGACTACACACACCAGTCCAAAGCTAACATTTTCTTATTTATTTTTGGCTTTAGAAATGGGTAGAATTCAACACCCGGGTATCAGGTGTCACTTCCCCAGGCACATCTTTTGGCCAGCTTCAAATTCAATATATGTTCACTGGAACTGCTGGAACGCCTGTTAATATCCTGAAAGATTGATTGAGGCTCTGTCTAAAAAACAGTGATTGGACAGCAAAGAAAAAATATGGGTTTGGAACTAGCCAGTTACAAGGCATTGATGTTAACTCACAATTACTCTTATTCAAATGAAATACAAAGTATAACTTGGCAGAGCTTTCAAGGCTTTATATGATTTTATGTAAAGTTTAATCAGGTAAACAAATCACAGGTGCAGGTCTGAATAGCTATGGACAACACGGATCATGAAGGAAATGAAAAAAATTAACTGACTTTGTTCAATAGCAGGTGGATTCGGGCTGGGTGCAGGAGGCCTTGGTGCTGGTGGGCTTGGCGCTGGTGGACTTGGTGTTGGTGGACTTGGTGCTGGTGGGCTTGGCGCTGGTGGACTTGGTGCTGGATTAGGTGCAGGAGGTCTTGGTGCAGGTAAGATTTCATCTGTTGACAAACTTGGTAAAAGCATTTGCAGTGATGGCATATTGATGGAATGCTTATTGCAAAACACTTGTTAATGCAGATATAATTGATAATACGTTTTCATATTTTATCTTTACAACAGGAGCTGGAGGAAAGCCGCCTAAACCAGGTAAGCAAACTACAATCCAAATGTTTGCACTTGTCATCACCTTATAGTGTATTGAACAGTATTTGATGTAAGCTTCCATAGCTTTAACCTAAATCACACACCAAATTAAGGTTACAGTAATGAAGTTTGAAAAAAAAACATGGTTATTGCAAATTACAACAGTGTGAATTTGCCATTGCTTTTCCAATATTTCTCTTAATTTCCTTTGTTCAGACCATGTTTTCTTCTCTCTTACTGTTTGATCTTACTTTTGGCAAGAAATTAAAAATGTGTTTTGGGTGTGTTAAATAATTAGGAAAAGCTACCTGATCACTTTCATACCAGCAACTTTAGACAAGTTTACATTTACATCATCACAGTTTAAACAATGGTGCACCCACGCTGATTATGTCCTTAGATTACAACAGTACAATAAGTGGAAATTTCACTTACCATGGCCAGACCCTCGTCTGATATTGCAATGTAAATATTTTTGCTTCCTCAGTCAATTCATGCAATGTTAGTGCATAAGATGTATTTGGCTATTACTGAATTTCCTAAAACACAGAGAACTGTTTGGAAAGATAAGGAATTAGGTCAGTGCACCCATGGACGATAAGGTTTGGACCACTCTGTTGGCTGCTCTGAGAAGGAATTTTCATTATTTCAAAGAGGTATTAGCATTTTAACACCTCCCCAGTATCAGATTTTCACTAGAAATTGTCTTTGGCAAAAGCAAGAGCTAGAGTTTGAGACATTTGAAAATATCTAATTTTTTTTATAATTGTCTAAAAAGTTGTTAATCACTTCAAGCAAAAAGAATATACAGATTAGACCAAAGATATTTCATTTAGTTGTTCCTGGCAGGCCAAAATAGCACTAACCAAGGGACATGTCATTCAGGTACTTCACATGTATGCCTGATCAAAAATATCTCCGTATTGTAATGTATTAATTAATTCTTTCCACTTAAAATGTAGGACTTTCAAGTTTGTATCTTATTAAAATCACATTATTTTGACTGATAATTGAAACATGACACTTGTTCCTTAAATATATTATAATTCCATAACTGCCAGCAATATAAATGGTATGGATATTAAATAATAACCCTTGATATTGATGGTGGATGGTAAAATCTGAATAGGCTGTAGAAGTGTAAAATATATATATATATTTTATTTTTTAATTAAAAAAAACTACGGTACGGGGATGCAATGTCACGTCTCGTGACGTGAGGAGGTTCAGATGGATGCAATCGCAGTTATGAACAGTTTTATTTAGAGACACAGACAGGTAAATCTACAAATGTAATCCATAAAAGTAATCCAAAACAAACAATAGGTCAGGCGATCGGCAAACAGGCATGAACGGGCTAGGCAGGAATCTAGGTTGGGGTCACGTGATACAGTGTCAAGACACTAAACATGAAACATAAACTATAGCGAGGAACTGGGAGGGGATAACCCAACGTGAACTACACAAACTAAGCTAAACATGAAACATGAAACGAATTATGACTGTGGTAATCTAACGTAAGCACTCTAAACTAATCTTCTATACTAATATAACCTAATCTAATATTCCGTGCCGTGTGCTGGTAGGCGCGCGGCATATAAGCAAACATAATCAGCGTCTAAATCGCTAGCAGCTGAGGGCAATACAGACACACGTGAAAACATGACAATGACAGAAACAGGGAGTAGACATGACAGAAACATAAATAATTACACGTGTTGAAATGTCAACAATGTCAACATCGGAAAAGCAGGTGCTCGCACATTCACGCTTTGAGCACGCTGCTTCAAGGGGGAATCATGACATGCTACATCAGTCTTGTGTTTGATTGGGTGAAGCACATGCAAGCTTTACCCAAGATTAACTCCAGAAGAGGAAAAAATCATGTAAATTCATGTAGACATTGGAAAGTCTCCCAAACTTAAGACTTTGCACTGCGTATTGTAGAACCAACTTCAACCACATTATAAAGTGATCACAGATTTAAATTTAATGTGCTTACAGACAATTTGTCCCATTGTCACTATTTTATCCCAGGAAAAATATTGATACAATAACTCCTAGGGTTTGTGGTTGTTGGGTAGGAACATTCTGAATCCGATACAAAATGATCTTCTGTATTACATAATCAGGAATCACAAATTTATGATACAACTTTACTGTAGTGTGCATACAAATTGAAGGAAACATTATTCGAGTCAATGCAATTTAAGCCATAGTTTCTGCACCTGCTTTCAGGCAGTGTTGTTTTTTCTTAGGTCCAAACTGACCTCATAAACTCCAAAAATTATTCCTTACACCCATGTTGCCCTCTTCAAATGGATTTCTTGCATTTTTTGCAGACTTCTTATTTGTTGTTCTCTCAAGTATATGAACTTTATTTGGATTGCCAATATAGGATTTTTTTTAACCACTGCAGTATTCCTTCCACATTCTTGGCAACCTGCTTTTCAAACATAGCAGCTAAACTGAATATCTGACATATACTTTAACTAGAACAAAGCAGAGTTTGCAGCTTGATCATGAATATTCTTAGTCAAAATTTCTATCTGAGAAGCTATAACTTGGTTATATACTTATAGCGCAGCTCTGTACGCTGAAAAAAAGTCCATGGTTAAATCGGGCCTTATCATTGACTGTGCATACATGGCTTTGGAAAGATAGTAAATAAATTTTATTTGACTTATGGGGCTCTACTTACTTAACACCAGTGCCTTACTATTTTGTTTGTACTCAAGCCAACTTTGCAACTTTGCTTTCTGTTGCTTTTGTCATAGTTATGAATTAATGTGCTGCACTGACATGGAAGTAATGATGCAGAAGGGGCTGTGACATTCGAAATCCGTCAGCACAGGGTGATTTTCAAATCCTCTTTGGCCCCAAAATATGCATAATTGCCACTTCCTAAGACTCCCTTTTAGCATAGACACAGGGATAAGCTGGTATTTTCCTGACCTCAAGTGCAGCCCTATAAGTCCTGTCCCGTTTCTTACAGCTTGGTTTTCTGGATTCTCACTATTAATTTCTCCAATTTCAACAAAATACTAACTAAATATAACAGACTTAATTATTTTGTTGTGTAACCAATATGAATAAAAAAACTTCCCTGTGGCTATTTTAACCAGCTATGAGAGATACCATAAAAACATAAACTCATCTAAAAATTGGGAAAATAAAGCCTGTGATATCATGACATGGTTTGTTCCTGGCCTTATAAAACTGATCTACACTGCCCTCCACTAATATTGGCACCCTTTGTAAATTTTATTGTTTAATTTGATCTTCGGTTAAAAAAAATCACAGAAATACTCTGCTCCCATAGACAACAAACAATTGCAAACACATATCGTTGTTAAATATAGGTGGGCAACATTTATTGGCACCCTTTTTGTATTTAAGTGCCAACAATACCCAACTCCAATACTGGACAAGTATTCTCAATTTGCACATGTTTTATGAACTTAACCTCTTGTTAAAGTTGTTGTTAAAGCAATAACACTAAACAATAAAACACCAAACACAGATCTATGGGTAATTAATTTGTGTCTTTCTGAAAGAAAATTAACATAAATTCAATGTGACCATTTGTAGTGAGAATGGATCCAAATTCAATTTGCAGGATTAACTGCTCAATAACAATAACATGGCTAAAATGGTTGGATGTTCTATCCAACCTCTGTAGAGGTGAGACAAAAAGCACAGCTGCTCTTTGTCTCTTCACACAGTCAGAAAAGGAAACTCAAGCTCTCTGACTTTTTGATTCCTTAAAATTCATTGTTGTTCTTATCTGTCTGTAAAAAAACAAAAAAAATAAACCCAGCAGGGTCCCAAAGGCCCCTATGTTTCTACCAGGGAAGATAGAGATAGATATATAGAGAGAGCAAATAATAGAGAGCTAAAGAAAGAGAGAAAAGTAAAGGTTGGGACAGAGCATGGGAGTAGGCCAGGCTGATGAGTCGGGAGGAACGCCAGTATCTTGTGGAGCACATATGCTTCTCATTAGCTGGCTCAGACCTGTCCCCAAGTCACTCACTGCTGGCCTCTGATAGTGAATAATGACTGCTCTTGAGCCCGAGTCCTCAGTGACGAGGCAAACGTCCTACTCAATCCCTGGCATGATCCACAGACATTTTGGGGCAAACAGTGTCCTTGGGAGCATAGCTCAAATCTTCCAGGGACAATTAACAACTCATATTAATATACATTGAGGTGCAGGCCACTCATTTTATTTGTTTATACCTCTCAGTTTCAATACTGCACATTAAGTCATTACATTGCCAAGTGTAAAATTTCAGTTCTTACCAACCATGTTGGAAAAATCAAACTCTTCTTATCCATTTTGGATTAAGTGGAACATGTAGCCTCACTAGAGAGGTGTAGACCCACTTTTCATTTGGAAACCTTTCTCGTAATATATTTCAGAAGTTTATTGTTCCTTGCCATTTGCTACAATATGGTCATCATCGAAATGTGGTTCTACTTTTAGTGTATGATTCATTACGTAGGTTTTTTTTTGCAATCTTAGTTAAATGAGAGGTGCCAAAACCTAGTGTTTTGACAGTTATGTAAAAAACTAATCTTGCCTAAAATATTTGACAGTTCGGTGTTCGCTCTCAGATGTGCAGTATTCAGGTCCTAAAAGACATTAGACTTTGTATGGAAATGTCGGAATAACAGACAAACTTCAAATTTATTACTTTTAGATACACCGCTTATGCAGTGATTTTGGAATAGTATCAGGAATGTAACACATCAAGATTACTTATATTCCCTATCACATTCCACAGCAAGCTTTTAAACTGGTGCATCTTTCTAGATGGATGACATTCACACTAGCCCATAAATATCTTTGTGAAATCCTGGTTATCATCATATCATCATATATACCCAACCCACCCCCCAACCCACCCCCGAACAAAACACATAATATTCCTGTCAGTCCTGTTTGGAACTATGGGAAAGCAATAAGTAAACATGCAGGCTGGAGAGGAGACAGAGGAACGATCTTGTGAGCCCGGTTTATTGGCCATATCGTTCCTCAAGCCTCACTTGTCAGATCTGAATTCATGTGTGGACCATCTGGACATGTTTTACAACTGAACATATATTGCTGCTGGCAAGTTTATTGACATTTTTCTGATGCACAATTTGCACCGCAGATATTCACTGCATATCAGGTGTTTCTCTTGATGTTATAAACATCTATAAAGAAGCCATTACTGTGTTATAACAAATTGTATGACTTTTTGGGTCATTTGATAATTGATAAGAAAAAATAAGGAATTAATAATTTGGAATTTGATAGCTGCAACACGTCTAAAAAAAGTTGGTATGGGGGCAAAGAAAGGCTGGAAAAATAAGTGTTACTAAAATTAAACAGCTGGAGGAAAATTTTTGAACTGGGTTAATTGGTTTAATTGGCAAAAGGTCAGTTACATGACTGGGTATAAAAAAGAGTATCTTAGAGATGTACTGCAGAGAGTCTTTCAGAGGTAAAGATGGGATGGAATCTGGATGGAAGCATTTGTTGCTCTAAAACCTGTATATACCTTTCAGCTTGATGTCGCCTTTACAGATGTGCAAGCTGCCCAGTCCATCGGCACTAATGCACCCCCCTACCATCAGAGGTGCAGGCTTTTGAACTGTGCGCTGATAAAAAACCAGATGGTCCCTCTCCTCTTTAGTCCTGTTTAGTATAGAGGATGCAGCAGCCATGGCTTCCAAAAAGAATTTCACTTTTCGATCCCTCTGACCACAGAACATTGCAGTGCCGCCTGAGAGCCCGACGATCACGGGCATGCAATGTTTATTTTTACACTTGTCCGTTACGTGTGGAGATTTCTCAGAATCTTTTGATGACATTATGTACTGTACATGATGAAAAATGTATAGTCTTCGCAATTGTATGTCTGAAATTGTTCCACAAATTGTGGAGGCAGGTTTTTGCAGATTGGTGAACCTCTGCCCATCTTTACTTCTGAAAGACTCTGTCTCTCTAAGATACTCTTTTTATACCCAGTCATGTTACTGACCTCTTGCCAATTAACCTAATTAGTTGGAAAATGTTCGTCCAGCTGTTTCTTTTTAGTAACACTTACTTTTCCAGCCTTTCTTGCACCTTCCAAACTTTTTTGAGATGTGTTGTGGCAATCAAATTCAGAATTACTGTATGTTTTTATTAAAATGGTACATTTACTGAAACATTTGATATGTTTTCTAGGCTCTGTTTTGAATAACATACAGGTTTGTGAGATTTGCAGATCATTGCATTCTATTTTTATTTACATTTATTTACATTTTACACAGCGTCGCAACTTTTTTGGAATTGGGGTTGAATTTTTATAATATATTTTTGGAAACACTTAGCTGAGGCCTTTCATCAAGAGAACAGATTATAATTAATATTAATTTAAATATCGATAAAATACTCTGGTTGCAGTCTGTCAGTATACGTGACCTGCAGTAAAAAAAAAAAAATAACAAAAAAAAACATACATATGGGCTCCAGATAGCAATATGGAGGTGGTGAGTTTATTGAGTTTAAAATAATTTTGAGTGTACAGTATCCATGTTGTCATGTTATATTTATAGTATTACTCTTCATAATGCAGCCGAGCAGTAGGCTGTTTGCTAATAGCCAATTCACACTTGACTCCTTTCTGAAGCTGTGTTTATTTTAGGCATGTTGTACGTTTTTCAGACACTGAAATAACAAAATGAATCTTTCTACATGCTGTGAACTTTATTTATAAGTGTAATGTACAAATATGTCATGATTATGCAAGCTGTTCTTGCAGCGCAGTGTTTGTACAGTAATGAACCTCGTGGATAGCTGGGGAAAAAGACAGATATACTGTTTGTTCACTGCCCCACTGTTTTATGAAACAGTTTTATTGAGCTGTATTGTAGTAAAACATTGGCTGTCCCTATCCTCCATGTCTCCTTGACATGTTTGAACATTTAGGCATTAGTGTTGAATGAAGCATGTTGTTCTTTGATAGCTGATCGTGATCATAGATGGGAGGGCTAAACTTTATTGTCAGTCATTAGCTCGACAATGAAACGATTAAGGTTGGGCAGTGAATTATTCCATGACTTTTACCAATTCTGTATATTTTTTACGTTCAATGGTGGTGCTGTTTTGCTTGGTTCCACAAAAACCAAAAAATCCTCTTTAAGACTTTTATGAACAGCAGATAATCTGCTGTAGATGCCCTAGGGCAGGGGATTTAGCCCTGCTAGAGCACTGATAGTAACCGCACACTAGTAATGTTGTGGAACCCATGCGCTGTAAAATAAAAACACATAACAATCAGAATTTGTACCGCCTTCTATCAACCGTTGTACAGTGTTATATATAAAAAGGATTACATATAAATGGATTTTTTTTAAATAATTCTTATAAATGCACTATGAATACAGGATTGAAAGGAAGTGTTACCAGTCCATATTTAGTACATATAGCTTTTATAATACAGAGTAATAAATGAATCAACATCATACTCAGTGTCTGGTGAATTAATCCATACCACTGAAAATGAGGCTTGAGATTGAGGAAAACTCAGTTGTGGGGGGTGTGGGTGGAGGGTGGTGGTGTGTGTGTCTGACAAGGTAAAGTAACAAAACAGTGCAGTCTGATACCATTGTAGTAACTGATGTAAGTATGATGAATCATTTTACAGATGCTTGTAAATAGGAACCCCACCAAAAAAACAACTGTAACATTGCCAAACTTTGTGAATAGTATTAGTATCACAGAGAAGAGTCATAGAACCAAGCAGATTAATAGAACAATCTTTCAGCATAAAAGTTTCACTGTACCTTGAATAAGAAACTAATCCTTCATGATGACAGTGGAAGAGCAGGAGCTAGATGAGCCAAACAGCTGCTCCTATTTATCTCAGCTCCGATCCGCGTTTTTTGGTCTAAACTAAAGGGCTTGGCAACAGACCAGCAGAAACATCATGGGAAAGCACACTTATTTGTGAGTTATAGGGAATGTAGCTGAGAAACAGCTTTTTTTGGCAGGTGTTCACCTTCAGACCACAAGATTTGGGACAGCAGAAACAATGACTTATAGGAGGGGGAAAGGAGAAAAGCTCATTGGGGCCTTGAAATGCAACCGAGTTGTCACCATTCAGGAGTTGGGGTGGGTAATTCCACCAGAGTGCTGTTCTTAGATCAGGTTTGTAAATGTGCCATAACTGATAGAAATGACTAAGGCTATGATTGGTTGAGAGGAGACAAAGTGTCGGATCACTGCAATCAGAAACCAGTCCAAAATGTCACTGAACTATGAAAAGAAAATAATTGTGCAAGAATACAATGGATTTAACCCGGTTGTACAGCCATTCCCATTATTTTTAGAGTATCTCTGTTGCCCAATTCTTTTTGTGAGAGACACAGTGTGGTTTGCCCATGGGGTCAAATTCCATTTTCCAATTAGGCAATTAAAAGCCCTAATGTCCTGCACAGTTAACTGACTATGGCCCTGAATGTAATGTAATCACATATGGTGGTTTAGCTAGTTATGTGCATTAATACAGAGTGAGGGAAACAAACCGGTTTATGAGTATTATCATATTCTTACAACGTTTCTTATGTAGCATGAATCATGGAAAGTAAGCAAGTTATTGGCAAATGTTTCGGCTATAAACTGTGACTTTCTGCCTCACATCATACATAAAACATATTATTAAAAGTCTGGTTAGTGTCTTTATTTTCTCTAGATACAGTGGTGTGAAAAAGTGTTTGCCCCCTTCCTCATTTCCTGTTCCTTTGCATGTTTGTCA
>JAFFST010049383.1:68041-82271 GCA_022414735.1 Noturus placidus
TCACTTTTTCACACAGGGCCATGATGGTTTGGATTTTTTTTCACCTTTAATAATAAACACCTTCATTTACAAATTGCATTTTGTGTTTACTTGTGTTGTCCTTGACTATTGTTTAAATTGGTTTGATGTTCCGAAACACTTAAGTGTGACAAACATGCAAAGGAACAGGAAATGAGGAAGGGGCAAACACTTTTTCACACCACTGTATGTTTAATCCTGAGGTGACTGTTACTTGTAGCAAGAGATTTATATATGACAGCTTTGCGCTGTACTTTAGTCTGCAGCTTGATCTATAGAATCAAGGTGTGTTGCCCCATTGTGAAAAGTGTTCACATAGCTACATACAGTACCAAATAAAAAAAAAACTTTTGTTTTTCTGGTTGTTAAACTTTTAAATAAATATTTATTGCTCTGGGAAAAATATGCTTGCACTGGGTGCATGGACTAATTATTTGTACACTCCTTTTGGGTCTCAGAATAAGTGTCTTATTGTGGAGTGTGTAAAAACTGTAAGCAGGGTTTACCATGTCTGATAGATGCAGTACAGTGAATTGAAGTGACCATAGTTGGGTAGTGTGGCCATAAACCTTACTGTTTCCACCTCTAATTAGAAGACACTATAATAACCAAAGCGAAAATAGTACCCAAATAACTACTTGACAAAGCATGAAAAAATTTATATTAACAAGACTATTCTAGTATAGCATTATAATGTAATATTGCATTACAGTATATGTATAAATAAATGGAGACTACAATTAATTAAACCTTGTGGTTCCTTCCCAAACTGTTGCCAGTTTGTTGCTCATTGTCTAAAATGTTGTTGTATGCTCTAGCATTACATATGTTTGGTGTGGAAGAATTCAAGTAGTCTGCACAAAGCCACAACTTCAACACCACTAAAATCCTTTAGATAAACTTGAATGCCATCTGTGCCCATTTGCCCAACATCAGTGCCTAATCTCGTTAATGCTCTTGTGACTGAATGAGCACAAATCACCACAGCCACAGTTCAAAATCTAGTAGAAAGCCTTCCCAGAATAGTGAAGGTTATTATAACAACAAAGTGGAACTAATAAACATTTGGCCATATAGTGTACACAGGAGCTCAAACATTCTCAGCCCACAAGATAGGCCACTTGGCTAATAACTAATGATAAAATCATCCATCTCAGTCACGGTCGACCTTAATGTGTCAATGTTTGTTGAAACAACAGACTCATGTAAAAGATGTAAAGGTATAGTAGGCAACCACAAAGAGAACCAAATAGTCTGGCAGAACATTTATGGAATAAAATAAAACAAAAATAAGAGTATTAATGAATTAAAACAAGATTTTTTTCTTTACAAATTAACTCAAGTAAGAGTATCCCCAATTATACTAAACGTAACAGAGTAAAGTCGGGTTTACACTGTACAATTTTCTGCCCAAGTTTGCCGTTGCAGACAAAAAATGACACATCGTGAATGAATTCTTTTTTGAGATCAACAGGACGACTACATAGGATGGCAAAATTCATGAGACAACTACAAATACATCTTGCACACAATTGTCAATAATACAATAATGAATTATATGAGGGGAGGGTAGGCATGGTGGCTTAGTTGTTACCACATTAGCCGTGCAACTCCTGGTGTTTCAATTCCCACCAGAACCCTGTGTGCATGGAGTTTGCATGTTCTCCCCGTGCGTCTGGAGTTTCCTCCAGCTACTCCGCAATTGTGCGGTTGGCACCCCCTCCAGGGTGATCCCTGCCTCATGCTCTGAGTCCTCTGGGATAGTCTCCAGGATCCACATGACCCTGTGTAGATACATAGAATAGGTACAGAAGGTGCATGGACTGATCAAAAGTTACTGATACAAAAGTTACAAGGGTTAATGTTAGGGTTGGGTGGCATTATCATTTGTATTTAACATTCAAATTACTTGATTTTAATGATTTTTATATGAAAATCCTTCCACCTAGGCTCTAGGCTAGCCCATGAATGGATGGCTAGATGGATGGACAGAATCTTTCTACCTTGAATTAATAAAAATTTCCCATCCCATTTGCATGGAGAATAACAAATTGGTTAGTGAAAATTACTGCAGAATTCCAATTTTAAGACAAAGGTAATAAAACTTAATTCTAGAAAAATGGAGAAAAAAAAAATATGGCAGAGCCTAAACAAGTTTGAGTCTCAGTAGCTCATTGAACATTCTTCCATCTATATTTCAGACCAGAACACTACTTCACTGAAAACCTTTCATAATAATTTAATTCATCAATTTGTATAGCGCTTTTTACAATGGTACATTGTCTCAAAGCAGCTTTACAGAAATATCATTTTTACATTTACAAGCGACTTACTAATGAGAGCACATTCACACACCAATGGTAGCAGAGCTGCCATGCAAGGTGCTAGCTTGCCAATGGGGGCAACTTAGGGTTCAGTGTCTTGCCCAAGGACACTTCGGCATGGGATCACCCGGACCGGGATTCGAACCGCCAACCCCACGGTTAGTGGATTAGTGGACAACCCGCTCTACCAACTGAGCCACAGCCGCCCTAAGATGGCTGCTAAATAATGCTCCTTAAGTGCCTCAATTTTGGGATGAATAAATAAATGCAGCAACAACCTGGACTGTTTTAGCAATTGAGGAACAAACCTTGGGGGTACCTTATTCGGCTCTCAGATCATTCATGCCAAGTACTGTGCCACTACTTTTTGATGGCTGCGACTGATTTTGCTAAAATGAATGCTGGCTTTTTAGGTTGGCCTTTTGGGCTTGTAGAGGAAAAAGCCAGTTAGCAGTGGTTAGCGTAATTTTTGGACTACTTAGTAGCATGAATCTATGATTACTTTGCTAAAAGGAAAGGGGTATGTATGTTCCTGTTGGCATTTTATTTTTCCATATTTAATTTGGCATGTCAATGTTGCGGGGTAATGAAATTGATTGCAATCTGCAGGAGAGCACTGCCGTTGGACTCCAGGAGCCTGTAGACATTTTGCTGTGGCTGTCATCAGTTCCATGGCCCAGAGCCATGGAATTCTCTGCTCTCTTTAATTAAATCCTTTAGCATCTGCATCTGGTGAAGGGAGAGAGAGAGAGAGAGAGAGAGAGAGAGAGAGAGAGAGAATGAAGTTACATATAATACCACTATAGTTCTTCAGCTTGGCTCCTTCTACCTGTATTGTTTAGTGCTCCAGATGTCATGTCTGAGACATGGTATCTGAGGAAAAACAGGCAAAAAATGGTTAGATGAATGCTCTCATATCCTATTCCCCTCAGCATGGAGTTTGTTTGCATTGAGGATTAACTTACCCAAACTTCTCATGTCTGAAATCTAAAGAGACTCTTGGCCTGAATATTGACTTTGGCTAAACTGACACTGGATGGCCGTAGTCTTTGAGCTCCCCTGTTAACTTCTGGCCACCTATATTGTACGCTACATAACATGCATCAACAGTTCTGCTGTACTACACCAAGATCTTCATAGTGACTAGAATATTTTGTTATACCGTGTCTTGCAAAAATATTCACCCCCTTCAAATTATTCCACATGTTGCAGTGTAACAACCTTGAATGGAAATTGACGCGATTAGGATTATATGTCATGAATTTACAAATGAAAATTTTTAGAAGTTGTGATTGAATCAAAATCAAAAAAATATTGATTCTGTATTGATATATTTTGTTGTACTCTGAAAAGTGTATAAGAATCAATAATAAAAAAAATTATATATATATAAAAAAAAAAAAAGAAGTTGTGATTGAAGTATTCATCCCCATTGCTGTGAAACCCCTAAATTAGTAATCGTGCAAAAGTCACATAATTAGTCAAATGGACGTGTGTTCAAGTAAAATGTCACTTTGTGGTGTCGATATAAATACAGTTCCTGGAAAGCACAAGTGTTATACAGAACATTGTTAAACAAACAGCATCATTAAGGTGTCATTAAAGTAAAGTTTTGGAAAATTATCAAACAGGGTTATGAAAACATCCAAACTTTAAACATTGTGAAAATCAATTGAACAATTTGAAAATTCATTATTTTGAAATGGAAAGAATATGGCATGACCATAGCTTTGTCTACAGAAGGCTGGCCACCTAAAGTACATGATATAAAATCCCAGTTAAATCCATTTGCTATTGATTTTTTGCTGGATTAATGCATCTATTCAAACTAATGCCTCAACAGTATGGTCAGTAAAGTTTTTTTTTTTTTTTTTTTTTTCCAAAATACACAATCTGTAGCCATCATATATGCCGAGTTGGGTTCAGTGATTAGTCCACATGGATTTTTGATACAATTAATATATTATTTGCTAACAGTTTTTGTTTTATTTGATGATGTTGGTGTCTATAGAAAAAGACAAAGCTGATTTAACCAACGCTATAGCCAGAATAAATCTGTAAGTTGTCTGTAGTCTTCTGGGTAATCAGTGGGCCTTGGGAGTGGTGCGTGTGAATAATGATTACAATCAACAGCAAGCAATCAGGTCTGAAAAGAATCAGATCTTAATTGTACATGAGCTAAGGCCTCTCTTGATAATACTGCTAACGAATTGTGGTGTATTTCATATAAGGCCTAATTTGATCTGTTCCATTAAAATACATTGCAATGGTGTGTCCAAAATGGATGATTGCAAATTCATAAGAATTCTCCTAAGCCAAGTCATGGTCTTGAATAAATATGGATGTGGACATGGATTTCTGCTTTACACTCTCTTGTGCTTTCTTTTTGAACTAGTCAAGATAACCCTGTTGCACCCAGAGCTTTTCAATGACACAATGCAAAGAGCCAGAAATACATTCCAATCACACATGGCTTGGCTTCAATTCCATCAAGGGGAGTTGGACTAATCAGACAATACGTGAGGTGCTTGAGGGAGGCTTGCTGTCTGACATAGGGAAACCAGGGGAGTGCTTCATAGTGCATCATTAACTAATGGCAGACACCACTGTCTCAGCGCCTGTTCCACGTATCTGAAGATTCCTTTTTATGATGGATCACAGGAGATCAGCTGGTGTATATTAGGCTGGTGATGAATTTTTAGAATGTGAGAAAGTTTAGGAATGGTCTCACATTAGTTGACACATGTCCCTGAGACAGCATTAATCTCAAAATAGTCCTCCTTTTTCTAATCCCTTAATAATAAATTCTGCTAAGAATAATGTCTCCATGACTTGTCTCGGTGCCAGAAAATTCTATGAGAGCTTAATAGCTCAGAAAATGTCTTAAATGGTTGAATAGCGGAGTACAATAGCAGTTTGACAACCATATGTCTACGACTGTAAAAATTTAAGCACCAGTGACAGGTCATAGTTGCCCAAAGGGGTGCAGTCCTACTGTCTAGATCCTAAAAAGTGACAAGCAAATCTTCTGTAAAATAAATATTAAATAACAAATTTGCCTCACAAGGTTGGAATGCATCGACTTTACAATATAGTATCTCTGTTTTCCCATCATTAGGCAATGTACAATTCAGACTTTTATAATTCATCATGTGTATGCTCTTGGCCGTGAATGCTGTACAAATAAATATACTGAAGGAGGAAAAACATACCTCATCATAATTAGCATAGACTTCAGATTGCAAATGTGCTTGGCCTTGTCTTTCTCCATTTGTCACACTGTTGTTGTTTTTTCTTACCATAAATAGTAGCTTTATTTTCAGATTTATAGTGTCAGAAGTGCGACTGACAGACCAAGCATTCCTCTGCTCATCTTGCTCCAATCTCTCTTCCGCTCACTCTGTGTCATAAAGTAAGAATGCAGTCTGGTGAATGACTCCATTTGTGTAGCACTTCCATGTGGGAAGAGAACACGATCTCCATGTGGGATGAGAACACGGTCTTGACATAAATATTCAATGAGTTCAAACTCCTTTCTCTCAAAGCCAAAAAAGATTGTTCAAAGCATCCAAAAGACGTGTACCTCTCTTTCACTCAGCCTCTCTCTCTCTCACGTTCCTAAACTGACCCATCTGTTATTTATGGTCTGAGAAGAGTGCTTGTCTTGCCAGTCAAATAAAATACTTACCGCAGGTTTGAAATGTGGTAGGTGCTGAACAAGGGAAATAAATGATTAATATACATAGCACTACATTCTGCACTTAAAATATTAATTTTCCTTTCTTTTCTTTTTCCTTTCCAAGGTTATGGAAGCTTAGGAGCAGGTGGCCTGGGCACTGGAGGATTCAGACCTGGAGGTGTAGTATTGTTATTCTGTATCATCTCTGAGGAGTTAGCACTACAGTATGTGTGCCATATTACGCTCAAAGTTCAAGAAAGGTTGATGTCTATGTTTGGAAATCCCAACCAAGTACCCAAATTCTACCCAAATACCAAAGTACACAAAATAATCAAATAGAAGTGCAATTACTCATATAATAAAAGTTATGGTCTTCACTCAAGTTACATTTACTTAACACAGAGGTGTCCAGGCTGTTTTCAAATGGGGCCAGATAAGACCACATCAAAATAGCAGAGGGCCAGTCACCAAAATATTATTTATTACTTATGGCAAAATACTAAATTAATTGGACAAAGTAACATAAATACTAATTAAATTGTCATTTCTAAAAAAAATAAAAATAAAAAAAATAATAATTACAGATTATATTAAGAATTCAAGAAAGGTTATCCATGCATAGTGGTTGATTAAGCATGACTTGACATAGTGGGTTAATAAGCAATGCCACTTATTAGCTGGAGTAATGTTATGCACCCTATTTTCTCTGATTAAAAAAAAGTTTCAGTTTCAGTTTTTCTTCCCTCTGAGACAATTGTTGAATTTCTTCACTTAGCTGGATATGGTGGATATGGTGGTGGAGTTTACCCTGGAGCAGGAGCTGGAGGACTGAAGCCTGCAAAATCAGGTTAATTGTGGCATGTTAACCGTTTAACATCCTCAACAGGAAAAAAGTAATGAACAATTGCTTTCTTTGCTTTCTTTAATTCCTTGCAGCAATAACAACAACAATTTCAATGCCACAATTTTTAGACCTACTATAGGTGGTTATAAGTCATTTCATATATATATATATATATATATATATATATATATATATTAACTGGATATGAAATATACTACTCTACAAATATATTTTTTTCTGTGCAATATATATTATCTTTTTGTCGACTCATCTTCATTTAAATCTTTCAACATTGTACTTGCGCTTTAATTAGTGTGAATAAATAAATAAATTAGACTCGACGCTGAAACTCTAATCGGTATCAAAGATACATCGGTGCCTCTCTAATATATATATATATATATTCTAATATATAGATAAATATATATCTAATATAATATAATAATATAATATAATATATATATATATATATATACACACACATTTGAATGGCCATGTAATATGAAGCAATGTGATAACATGAAATTATATTCACCTCATATGGCCATGGCCATTATTTCGACTCAGGCCAGCTGTCATTTGCTGCTATTGTCAAGCCACTGTTTGATACTGTATACAACAGCGCTTTACCTTCATGCATTTTCTGTGAGTAGGCTAATGGTTGAGAGGCAGGAATTTATCTAACAGTTGCTATAAGCCTTTTATAATCTACCACTTAGTGTGCAAGAAATCAGGAATTAGAGAGAGGGGTTAAAGCATTGCAAATATGCACACACGATGCAGTATTAGACCATAATCGCATCATAATGAAACTAAAGCCGACATTTTAATTCCCAGACATTTTCTCAAATTTAGAAATCCCAGCCGGACGCTTTTTCAAAAAATGTCGGGGAAAAAGAAGACGTATGGTCACCATAGTTAAGTCAATAACCTGTATTAGATTTTTATATATAAATCATGTTTGACATCTTTAATCTATTTGGATCAGCCATGAATTGGTACTGGTCTGCATTATGTATCATTCTGTAATTTATTTATTGCTCGATTAAATATTGTACACTGAGAAATAAACTTCAAACTTCTGTTGCCGGAGGCCTCAAGCCTGGAAAAGGAGGTCTAAAATTACTTTTATCTTGGCTTTGTTATCTGTGTAATTCCATTTCTCATTGGCACAGCAGTGAAGTTAGTTGATCAAAAAAAAAGAAATAAAATGGTTAGGGAAATGGTGAACTGACCTAATTATTAAATGACTCCTTCATGAAAAAAAATTGTCATTTTTATGCGTTAATCATTTAATCATGACTATTGAGCACACTAACGTTTCAGTCAGGACATAATTCCAGTGAGGCTGGCAGTACCGGAGGTCTATAAAAACAGAATGAGGCAGTGTGTCGGCAGCGTTCCTCCAATAACGGTCGCTTTTCATGGTATTCCAGTTGGCCTGAGTTTCGATTAAAAAAACATAAGATCTTAAGCCAAATCAACCACTGTATCTCCTGTGGGGAATTTTGCTGGTGGTTTCTGCCTAAACTTGGTGCTTTACTTTATTGTAAGAGCAGCATGACATGCCTGTTCTTCAGCATCAGATAGGAGAAGGTTAAGAAAACAGATGAAATCTTTGAAACATCTTGTGCCAGGTCCTAAAACAAGAACTGCCAGCTCAATTCCTCATATTGGAGCATAGTGGAAAGGTGAAGCAAGACATTCAATTACTAAAAAAAATAAAAATAAAAAAACATAACTTAATATAGGAATTCTTGAAATGCATCCTAATAATAGGGCCAGGTACTGGAGGGACAGTATTAGGTCCTGGCACTGGGGGCACCATACCTGGCAGTGGTCCTGCACTCCCTGGTGGAGGTAAGACACACAACCTCACAGACTGCAATAGGATATTACCCTGTTGTAAATTTATTTCCATTCAAGTTCCAAAATGTTGGTGTTTTTCACTGTTAGTACCTTGTAAACTTATAATAGAAGCTACAATGGATAAACTTGTCCTAAACTTTACAGTTCATAACTCATTGTACAAACTGACTCATTCACACAAAGTGTGTGAATTGTTGATGGACTCGAGTAAATCTGAGTTAGATTTGGTCATGTCTGAGAGCTATCTTTGTCCCATGTGAAAGGAAATATGAAACTAATCTGGTACACCTAAAACTTCAAATGGTGACCTGGGATCCCAGCATCAAAATGATTAGTTTAACCTTACTCACAGTTTTCTATTTGTTTAGTAAAAGGCAAGTCAGACTAGCTAGCTATTGTACTGTAGGTCTCCACTAATGCCCAACAGCTAACAATCTATTAGACTGAAAAGTGATTTTTTTTCTCTAACATACATGAAGACAGCCACTGCTTCTTAACAAAATGCTGTCTTGACAGCTTGTCTATTCTTGCATCCTATATGTGGCATGTAAAACTCTTCACATGTAGCTATACAAAAATGAGATAAAATAATTATATATTCTTTACTCAACTTGCTATATTGTCTAAATGGCCATGTATCCCGCATTTGAAGATGTGCTTGCACAGAGGTCCACAGCAAGAGATTCTGATTACATCTTAATGTAAAAATACTGTTACTGGTGTCATTATTTTTGCTAGCTCCAGTCATTCCTCAGACTGGTCTCCCAGGTGTGGGTCCTGGTGGGAAAGCTGCAAAACCAGGAAAGGCTCAGGTGCCAGGTATATATATGCATGTGTCCATTGTACTATTGCAGTATAATGACATGTTGAATTTTATTTTAAGCATTTCAAGAATTTATGTCTTAATTGTTTTGCAGGCATAGGAGTGCCTGGAGCCTTTCAAGGTGGAATTCTGCCTGGACAAGGTGCGTGTCCAATAGATTTCCAAAACTATTTTTGGATAAAGTGTCATTTTCATGGTGAAATATTCTCAAATGTTCCGAAAAAGTGTTGATCAGATTTTACTTTTGGCATGAACAGGGTTTAACGGACTAGGTGTGCTTCCAGGTGTAGCAACAGGAACTGGACTTAAAACAAAGTCAGGTAAGATCTTTATTATTGTCAATCAGACAGCATAGTTCTATGCATGTGCAGGTTTTCTTTATAAAAAAAAATCCTCCAGAACTCTAGAAATTAGGTTTTAAAAAAATGGACACGGGTCAAGCAATCAGGGTAAACATGAAGAGCAAAGTAACAACAGAATACAGTCAAAATCACAATACCAACACGGAATCAAAAAACTTGTCAGATTGTAATGCTAGGCGTGACATTTTGCAATGACTAAATAAAAGCCTGAGTGTTTTATAGAACTAATGTTTTTTTGAAGATCTGTCTATGATTAGAAGTTGTCACAGTTCTCCCTGGTGGCCGTGCGGAGGCACTGCACCTGTACTTTGCATAAGGCACAAATCAGTGACAGTTCTTCACACGTGGCTTTTGTTTACATTGTTGTGTGTTTCCACGCAAGCATGTCTGAAGACTCCGTTTCCATCAGCCACTGCTCACCATTAGTCACATGTTTTCCCGCAGGTGTGTCACGTTTGAGTTAATGAGCACACACTGGTATATACGTATAGTCTTGGTTTTCACGTAGCCAGTGTCTTTCGATGTTTTGACCCACGTTCGATGTTACTCTGTGTTTTCTTTCTTGTTTCCATGTTTCTCAGTTCCCAGTACTAGTTCCATGCTAAGTAGTTTTTCGGGTTGTAGTAGCTTTTTGTTGTAGTACCTTTATTTGTTTAACTTTTCATGGTAGTATCTTTCTTTTGGTTATCTTTTCATTAAATGTTTAAAAACCAGTCTGCGCCTGCTTCTGCCTCAATCTCTTCTGGCGTTACCGCCGTCACAGAAGTCCGCTGTACTTGCATATGTGATTGAATCATGTAACATGGTTTATAGTCGGTGAGGCTGATGGAAAATTGGCCATGTTGTGCTTTAGAGGTAAATTCTGAGAGTTAGAATTCAAGGCCATGGCATGATAGAATCCCCTCACCCCACCAGGATCTCCTTGACTATGTATGCAAAGTTGCCTCTCCTTCGAGAGGAGCCAGGGGTTCAACTGTGGAGGTTCCCTCTGCCAGGGATCATGGCCTGGATACAATAAATGAGAGTATAAGGCAGCTGTGATGTGGTAGTTAACACGTATACATGATGCCTGTTGGACCTGTAGGACAATTTCTTACAGTCTTGTCTTATTCTGAGATCTTACATGGAAACCCACACCCTGTCCTCTGCTTCATACCTGTCACTCTGTGGAGATGATCTGCAATGTCCTTAATTTGTGGTAATTGTTCTAGATGATGATGTGTGTTTTCCCAGACATGTTCACTCCATTAGAACCATTTTTTTTTACTGAAGATGAATCAGTGAACTGATATCTTGCGAAGTAAAAGCCCATCAAGCTTTTTTGTGTTCAGTCTTCTTGCTGTTTTCAAATACTCAAGGTTATCGCAGTTTGTGTAGATAACAAAGGGTTGTTCCACTCCTTCCAACAAGTGATGGCACTTCTTTTGCACCAGTTTCATCACTAAGAGGTCTCTGTTCTTGAAGACAGTCTCTGATAACTGACTTTCATGCTGAATATTTGGGAAGGATTGGGGTGTTTTAAAATATGGGACTTTTGTGAATGCCTCCTTCAGATGAGAAAAAGCTTGGTTAACACAATCGGTGTATGCAAGCATTTACAAACCCTTCATGAGTAGTGATCTGAGCAGAACAGCTATGGAGCTGAAGCCCAAAACGAACCTTCAATAAATGTTTGCATATATTAGAAATTGCTGGAATTCTTATCTTACACTTGGGACTGCATTGACCTTAGTTTGATCCATTATTATTCTCTTTTTGCTGATTATATATCCTAGTAGTGAGCTCTGAGGCACATGAATTTCACATTTTTCTCCTTTCACATAGAGTTGATACTCCAGTTGTTTGGACAGCACCTGCTTGACATGGTTCACATGGATTCCCATGGAAGGAGAGTAGATGAGAGAACTTTCCCAGTATGTACTGCTATTAATGCCTGAAAGTAGCCAGAGATGGTGCTAAGCATTTTTCCACACATTACAATTAAGAAGTGCTTCTGAGATCAGATTTGCATGCTTCCATCAGTTGTTCGAGAGCTTCTGGGCTGAGAGGCAAGGGATATTGATACTTATATTTGACTGTTTTAATTTGTTTAATCCATGATACTAAATACAGGACTGAAGGTCACCTGCTTTCTTTTGAACAAAAAAGAATACTGCTGAAGCAGGTGATGTGGAAGGATGATTATATCCTAGTTTGAGTGCCTCAGTGATGTAATCCCCCATTGCCTTGTGTTCAACTGTTGAGGCGATAAACACACACACAGACACACACACACACACACACACACACATTGAAGGCCTACCACACAATCATATTTGGTTGATGAGGGGCAAAATCTCTGTTCATGGTTTGGCAGAACACTTAAACCAAATTTTTACTTGCACAGTAACACTGGGTTGGTTGGGATATTCATGACAGAAAGCTGACCATTATGTATGATATACAGTGCATTCGGAAAGTATTCACAGTGCTTCACTTTTCCCACATTTTGTTATGCCTTATTTCAAAAAGTATTAAATTCATTATCGTCCTCAAAATTCTACAAACAATACCCCATCACCACAGCATGATGCTTCCACCACTATGCTTCACTGTAGGGATGGTATTGGCCAGGTGATGACTGATGCTTGATTTCCTCCAGACATGACATTTGCCATTCAGGCCAAAGAGTTCAATCGTTGCCTTAGTCTTGCTCTGAGAGTCCTTCAGGTGCCTTTTGGCAAACTCTAGGCGGGCTGTCATGTGTGTTTTAATGAGGAGTGCATTCCGTCTGGCCACTCTACCATACAGGCCTGATTGGTGGAGTGCTGCAGAGATGGTTGTTCTTCTGGAAGGTGCTCCTCTCCCCACAGAGACATGCGGGAGCTCTGTCAGAGTAACCATTGGGTTTTTGGTCACCTCCCTGTCTAAGGGCCTTCTCCCCCGATCGCTCACATTGGCTGGGCGGTCAGTTCTAGGAAGAGTCCATGCTGGTTCCAAACTTCTTGCATTTATGGATGATGGAGGCCACTGTGCTCTTTGGGACTTTGAATGCTGCAGAAATGTTTCTGTACCCTTCCCCAGATCTGTGCCTTGATACTGTCCCGAAACGAGGCAGAGTCAGAAGCAGATACAGTTGATACCTTTATTCCACAAGTTATGTAAGCAAACATACACATATACTAGGGATGCCTTCGGTCCGTGTTCATAACACTAAAAGTATAAACAAAACTAAAGCCATTAAGGATACTAAGGATACTTGGGGTAATACTGTGCAAAGTGCACAGTAACTGAGGCATTTAAATAAGGAACTTAACTATCATTAAACTATGCACACCTGGGGCAGATTAAACACATTTTTCACTGAAACAATACCAAACCAGGAAGTGCACAAACGAAGAAGACAGTCACGTGTCTAGTCTATGGTGGCGCCGCACTGCCATCTGCTGGCGAGGCGTAACAGAACCTCCCTCCAAAGGTGCTCCTCCTGGAGTTGTTCCTTTGCTGCCACAGGAAATGAGGCAGTCTTCTGGTGGCTCTGGAGCGCTGGACACCGACCCTGGCGGCTCTGGGACCCATGGCGCCGCCCCTGGTGGTTCTGGAATGTATGGCGCCACCCCTGCCGGCTCGGGAACACATGGCGCCGCCCTCGGCGGCTCAGGCATGCATGGCGGTGGGACAGCTTCGTCAGCCGGGCAGGGCCACAGGACGGCTTTTTCTCGACCGGGCAGGGCAGCGGGGCGGCCTCCCCCGCTGGGCTGGATGGCAGTTTAGCTTCCTCAGCTGTTCAGGGCAGCGTGACAGCATCCTCAGCTGGGCTGTACAGTGGGACAGCTTCCTTGGCTGTGCAGGGCAGCGTGACGGCCTCCTCAGCTGGGCTGGACAGTGGGACAGCTTCCTCGGCTGTGCAGGGCAGCACGCCGGCCTCCTCAGCTGGGCTGGACAGCGGGACAGCTTCCTTGGCTGTGCAGGGCAGTGGGACAGCCTTCTCAGACACTGAGACCGCCCCATAGGTTTCAGGCTGGCGCTCGGTGGCTGCCATGCTGACTGGAGGCAGGGGACCAGAGGTTGCCATGTCTGCCTCTGGCTGGAGCTCCATGGCTGAGACCTTCACGAAGGCCTAAGGCTGGGGCACTGTGGCTGCCATGCTGACTGGAGACAGGGAGCCAGAGGTTGCCATGTTAGCCTCTGGATGGAGCTCCATGGCTGAGACCTCTATGTAGGCCTAAGGCTGGGGCTCTGGGGCTGCCGTGCTGATTGGAGACAGGGTGGCAGAGGTTGCCATGTTGGCCTCTGGCTGGAGCTCGCCTGTCGCTGGTGCCCCCCCCCCCC
>JAFFST010049383.1:84054-97670 GCA_022414735.1 Noturus placidus
ATAGAGACATACCCCAAGCGACTTACAGCTGTAATCGCAGCAAAAGGTGGCGCTACAAAGTTTTAACTTAAGGGGGCTGAATAATTTTGCACGCCCAATTTTTCAGTTTTTTTATTTGTTGAAAAAGTTTGAAATATCCAATAACTTTGTTCCACTTCATGATTGTGTCCCTCCTGTTGTTGATTCTTCACAAAAAAGTACAGTTTTATATCTTTATGTTTGAGGCCTGAAACATGGCAAAAGGTCGAACAGTCTTAAGGGGGCCAAATACTTTCGCAAGGCACTGTATCATTAAACTATGCACACCTGGGGCAGATTAAACACATCTTTAACTGAAACAATACCAAACCAGGAAGTTCACAAACGAAGAAGACATGCACGTGTCTAGTCCATGACGGCACCGCACTGCCATCCGCTGGCGAGACGTAACAGACACAATCCTGTCTCGGAGGTATACAGACAATTCCTTGGACTTCATGGCTTGGTTTGAGCTCTGACATGTATTGTTAACACTGGGACCTTATGTAGACAGGTGTGTGCCTTTCCAAATCATGTCCAATCAAATGAATTTACCCCAGGTGGACAATCAAGTTCTAGAAACATCTCAAGGATGATCAGTAGAAACAGGATGCACCTGAGCTCAATTTTGAGTGTCATGGCAAAGGCTGTGAATACTTATGTACATGTGCTTTTATGGTTTTTTATTTTTAATAAATTTGAAAGATTTCAAACAAACTTCTTTCAGATTGTCATTATGGGGTGTTGTTTGGAGAATCTTGAGGAAAATAATGAATTTAATCCATTTTGAAATAAGGCTGTAACATAACCAAATGTTGAAAAAGTGAAGCACTGTGAATACTTTCCGGATGCACTGTATGAGGGTTGTTTCAATGTAGCCATGTGAGACCTAAGACAGTGGGAAACCCGACTGAGAACATGACCTGAAAATTATATTTTTCTGAATGCAAGGTGTTGACTTTCAACATGATCTCTGAGTCGTGATGTGTTATGCTACCTCCACCAAATGTTCTTCCATTCAGTGCCATGCACATGTAGTTGCTTTGGAAATGTCTGTATCTTTACTGGGAGCTGTTCACCAAGGTTGTAGTCAATGTTCCCCGTGATTCACATTGAGATGCCACAATAGAAGTGCTTTACATGTTCTTCCATGGTGAGATAACCATGGCCAATTCGCATAGGTTCTTAATCATTGTTGACTTGGATTGTGACTTTCTCTGCCAACCCTACTCTCTGGGTCTGGAGACGATTATCCAGGCAAATAGAGAGTTCAATGAGGGAGTCCAAGGATGTCTGGTCATCCCAGCATGTTACCTCGGTGATTACATCCTGTATTAGAAGAAAAGCAGCCTTGAAGAAAAACAGCCTTAAGTGCAGGTTTCTTCCATCTACTGCCAGCATTTAGCATTCCAGAGCATATTCAGCTGCATTTCCGCTATGAGACAGCAAGAAATTCATGTTGTTCCCAGCCCAAACAGCCTTAAGCTTCTAAGGATCAGCAAAGTCTTCTGTCATGCAGATGATTGATTTGGATGCAAGAGCAGTTTTTTTTTTCATTAAATAACCAGGCAAACAATCCAAAACACAAACAAGGTTAAAAAAAAAAAAAAAAAAAAAAAAACTGGCACAGGTCAGGTGCTCAGTAAATAAAAAAACTGGCACAGGTCAAGTGCTCAGTAAATTGGCTTAATCAGGGTAAATACAATAGTAAAGTAGCAACAGAATACAGTCATAACCAGAATAACAATACTCACTCAAATGGCTTGGAATCCTAACTACTGTAGTGAAATGCTGAATGACTGAATGAAAGTTTGCATTATTTATAGGGTGAATTGTGAACAGGTGTGTGTAATTAAAAGTTTTGGTGACTGAATCATGTAACCTGGTTTGGGAATTCACTGGCCATATCATGAGATTATCGAAACCTAATATCAAGTCTTTTAAATACATAAAAGAGCAGTTCCCTCATTCTATATGCCTAATATTATTTGTATTATGTGATTTTATTGGCAACACAAATTAAAAGTACAATATTGTTGTGCTCTCACAGAATTTCTGACAACATGTGCTCTGCTCTACAGGTACTGGTGGTGGGCCAGGCCTGATGCAACCAGGGGTCTTTCATGGATACCCTCTCAAATCTCCAAAAAACACAGGTATAATGTTTACTTTGACCTAATTGTCATCACCATATATTGTTACAGCATACAGTAATCCATTTCAAACAGAGAAAAGAGACACATGACCATACAGCTAACAGTCATTAGTTAACAAGTTCATGGTTTTCTTTATTCAGCACAGATGACAGTAAACATGTTGAATGATGTTGACCATACATTTCATGTGCCATCAAAGTGTTCCCTCTCTATTCTAGTACATTTTTCATCAGTGCTCACAAATTTTCAGCCTCATTATGGAAACAACTACATGCGCTTCTATGGGTACCATCCAATGGTTATGTATGGTGCGTTGATCTGTAGCACTTGTGACTATAAGGTTCTCTTTTTGGGGCCAACAACATGCCCAAAGAAGGAGTAACAATCTACTATATGGTTGCTGTAATGTAGGCAATGTACTGTATGTATTTGGACTCTCCATGATTTAGGCCTCAAAATCAGAACTATATCTAGTTAATTTGCAAGAACATAACTTTACTGTGTTTGCACAATATGATTAAAAAAAAAAAAAGATTTTTGCATCTCCAACATCTCCAGCACCTTTTTGGGATCATTTTTTGTATGTATCATTGGGATTCAAGTAATAAATATTTTTAGGTGTGTTGATTGTCCGGTGAACAGACTCCCAAAACACAATTTGATGAAGATCAAAATAGAATATAATGTAAGGTGAAAAGATAATATTTGGAGATGGAAATGTCCATTTTTTTTTTTTAGAGTAACACTAGCTTGAATAATTTTATTTAGTTTCACAGGTTTTGGGAAGGTTAGATCATGCTTTAATGGGAGTCAGCTGCACAGGCTGTACTCACCCAATTTTACACACTTCCATGGTTTCCTTGGAGATTCCAGGCCTAAAGTATGATCTTAAGCCAAACCTGTAGTAGCTGTAGAAAATATATTATATGGTGTATCAGTACTAACCTCATCACAAATGTGAATTAAGAGAGTATTGTTTATGGAAAAATGTCTGATCTATAGTACATACTGCAACATTGTACACTTAACACATATTACTATTATGCCATATTCATAATAGTGTTGACCATCACTAGTCTTCAGTTCTCTCACATTATCTGTTGTCCCAATAGGCGGATCCCCTTACGCTGGAGGCAAAATTCCATATGGTATGGTGGCACTCCTTCGAGACCATGCATGCATAAGCACTATTGTAATTTACTCATTTATTTATTACGTGTTGGCATGTTGCCTAACTCTCACGTGCTATGCTTTAGGTTATGGTGGCTTTGGTACTGCTGCAGGATTGCCTGGTGGCAAAGGAGGAGCTGGCTCTAAGCCAGGCTACCCCACTGGCACTGGTGTGTAATAAGCATAAAGAGTGCATGGTTATGCAGCGGTTGTGATGAGAGCACTGCCACATTTAGAAATGGCTGCTGATTCCTTTTCAGCACACATTCAAGCAATACATGAAGCTAAGAATGCATGGTTACCGGCTGATTTACCCTATGTGTATCTAGGTGTGGGGAACTTAGGTGTCTCAGCTGCACAGGCCAAAGCTGCTAAGTATGGTAATGTCTCACTTTCATTTCAAAGGTTTCATTTCAAAGCACTGCATTGTCTCATTTTCACATTAGCAAAGAGCAAATCAGATGGTGGAAGCAAATCACTGTAGCAAATTTAATGCTTGAGCTGTTCATAGTTGGTAATAATGCTTTCTCTGTCTGAACAGTGTGATCTCACTGTAATGTGGTCTTGTGGGTTACATTGTAGTGTTTTCATGTTATGTGTCACACTTTCTTCTAGGCCCTGGAGCTGGCTCAGTTGGGGTGGGGGGTATACCCGGAGCTGGCTTAGGTGGGGTTGGAGGTGTTCCTGGAGCCGGTTTAGGTGGGGTTGGAGGTGTACCAGGAGCTGGTGGACTTTATCCAGGTGCTGGAGGTGAAAAATGAGCACATAGACATATATCCACTCTTAAAGGACTTGGGAGAACCCAAGTTGCATGGCTCTGAAATAGTTACATTGAGGAGAGTGTTGGTTCAGTGGTTAAATGCTCTGGGTTATTCATCAGAAGGTTGGGTTCATGCCCCAACACTACCAAGATGCCACTGTTGGGGTCTTGAGCAAGGCACTTAACCCTATATGCTCCAAGGGCAACCTATCATGGCTGACCCTGTCCTCTGATCATAACTTCCTAAGAGTTTGGGAAATGCATAGAAAAAGTTTCACTACTCTCTCTCTCTCTCTCTCTCTCTCTCTCTCTCTCTCTATATATATATATATATATATATATATATGTATGTATGTATGTCACAAATAAAGGCTTCTTCTTCTATTTGAACAGGTGCAGGCGGTTTTTCACCAGCTCAAGCCAAGGCTGCGAAATATGGTAAATTATACTTACAAAGTGAATAAGGTTAGTGTATGGCACAACATATTGGAATTACTGGTGCTCATTTTATGGATTTATCAGGTGCTAGTGCTGGATTAGGAGGAGCTGGAACTGGTGCTGGTTTAGGTGGTCTTGGTGGTGTTGGTCCTGGAGGAATTTACCCTGGAACAGGAGGTGAGAAGTGTAATCTTCAATTTCTGCTCACAAGTACAATTAAGAAACGTTTTTTTTAAATCACTTTTCAAACTCTAACACACTCACTCAATCTTGAGATCATGAGGTGTTGCAAATTGTAATGCTACAATTTGCAATATTCCATAACCACGACAGCATTATAATATATTATTATCATATAGTTGTGCCTAATCAGTTATTTTGTGTTTGATGTGTCATTCTGTAGGTGCAGGAGGACTCACCCCTGCTCAGGCTAAAGCTGCTAAATATGGTAATCATTACTTGTGCTTACATGTTACATCTTTGTTACTTCATCCTCTAAGGTAGAAAAATGCTATTCCAAGTTACTTGTGGAAGTAATACTGATCATACTCTGCTTCAGTATGTCACAGTACATGTTTGAATTCATGGTTCCCTTAATGAACTTTAGCTCCCCAGTGCCGGCAGCACTCATGCATCCCCAGACCGTGACACTCCAACCACCATGCTTGACTGTAGGCAAGACACACTTGTCTTTGTACTCCTCACCTGGTTGCCGCCACACACTCTTGAGACCATCTGAACCACAGGACATGGTTCCAGTAATCTATGTGCTTAGTCTGCTTGTCTTCAGCAAACTGTATGTGGGCTTACTTGTGCATCATCTTTAGAAGAGGCTTCCTTCTGGGTGACAGCCATGCAGACCAATTTGATGCAGTGTGCGGCGTATGGTCTGAGCACTGACAGGCTGACACCCAGCCCTTCAACCTCTGCAGTAATGCTGGCAGCACTCATACATCTATTTCCCAAACACAACCTCTGGATATGACGCTGAGCACGTGCACTCAACTTTTTTGGTCGACCATGGCGAGGCCTGTTCTGAGTGGATCCTGTCCTGTTAAGCTGCTGTATGGACTTGGCCACTTGCAGCTCAGTGTCAGGGTCTTGGCAATCTTCTTATAGCCTAGGCCATTTTTATGTACTCTTTTTTTCAGATCCTCAGAGAGTTCTTTGCCATGAGGTGGCATGCTGAACTTCCAGTGATCAGTATGAGGGAGTGTAAGAGCAATGACACAAAATTTAACACACCTGCTCCCCATTCACACCTGAGACCTTGTAACACTAACAAGTCACATGACACACAAGGAGGGAAAATGTCTAATTTGGCCCAATTTGGACATTTTCACTTAGGAGTGTACTCACTTTTGTTGCCAGAGGTTTAGACATTAATGGCTGTGTGTTGAGTTATTTTGAGGGGATAGCAAATTTACACTGTTGCACAAGCTGCACACTCACTACTTTACATTGTAGCAAAGTGTCAATTCTTCAGTGTTGTCACATGAAAAGATATAATCAAATATTTACAAACATGTGATTGGTGTATCTCACTTTTCTGGGATACTGTATATGTAGAGTTTCACGGTTCCCCCCTGGTGGCCAGGTGCAGCACTGCACCTTGGCTGGTTATTGCGCCATCTGGTGGCTGTACTCTGACAATGACTGTTCCTAGCACCTGGACTGTGTTCAAGTTTTTTGTGTCTCCAACCCCAGTGTGTGTAGACTCCTGTCTCTGTGTCACTTTGTCTGAAGTCAGTCTGAGGGTTAGGTTTTGTTTCATGTTTATTAGCCTGAGTGTTTTTGTTTCTAGTCACTGTTTCAGGGTAGAGTATTCATACTGTCTTTATTTGTGTTGTTTTGAGCATCACCCCAATAAATACGCAAGCCTGTTTCCGCCTCGTTAAACCACATCATGACATAGAGAACAAAACTATAATGCAAGTTTTTTTTTTTTTTATTTGTTTTTTGTTTTGGTACCCAACCGAAGGCAGTGGTGGCTCATCAGTTAATCCTCTGGGTAATTGATCACCACTGCTGGGCCCTTGAGCAAGGCCCTTAACCCTCTCTGCTCCATGGGTGACATGCCATGCACACTAACCCCAACTTCCTAACAAACTGGGATATGCAAAGAAAAGAATTTCACTGTGCTCTAATGTATATGTGACAAATAAAAGCTTCTTTCTTTCTGTTTTCTCCTTATACTTTGTTTTGTCAAAATGTTTGGCATAAACTGTAATGTTTTAGTATGCTAGCTAATGCTCACACCAGAGGTAAACAAAAAAGAGACACAAAGTCAGGTGTGCAGAGGGTTCAACGCATTCACTCTTGCCCATGTTTGACATACAAACATACACAGGGAATCTCACCAGCATCTCTCTTGACTGGCCGCCAGCGACTGTTAGACATGGTGTAACTAGAATTCTTTCAAGTTGGGGCATGATGACAATTAATTTATCGGAGCTATGCATACCAATTTCTGGCCAATTTAGATACAACATCATTGACACAGCACTGATTATGAATGAATACTGCAAGATTGTCAGTTGTGACCCAAAGCAGTTCAGGATTCTCTTATAAATAACAAAAATGCAAGATCCTCAAGACTTAAACAACCATAAAATTATATTATTACAAATGAATCACACTTGCTACTGTTGCTAGCTGTTACTTGGCCAGCCTTATTCTTCTTTCACTTACTACTAGGTGCTGGAGTTGGTTTATTTTTGGGAGGTGCAGGTGGAGGCCCAGGAGCTGGAGTTTATCCTGGTGTAGGAGGTAAGTCAAAACCATTCTTCTTCCAGTGATGTAATATGTAATATTGTTTCAGCTGCCAGCACTTTGTAGGCATAGAATTACTGATTTGCACATTTTTTTAGCTCCTCGTCTTCCTCTTAATGGTAAGAGGCCACTGCTACACAGACATTGTTTGGGTGGCAGACAAAGTAGTTGCACTTCAGCTTTTGGAATTGAAAATGAATCAGTCAAGTGGAGTGTCAATCACATCATGATCGCTTCATAACAAGTTAATTGTTGGTGGTATACAGAGGTGAAATATCCAGTTAGGCTACTAATAACTTATCTTTTCTATTCCCTATATACAGGTACAGGAACTGGCTTTGTACAAGGAACTGGAGGAGCTTATCCTGGAGCAGGTGAGAGAGCACAAGAAAGACAGAGAGAGAGAGAGAGAGAGAGAGAGAGAGAGAGAGAGAGAAAGTGTCTCACACACAGGGTGAAGATGTGTTAGATCATATTGTGACATCGGGGTACCAGTGGCTTCATGTGGGCACTGCTGATGTAAGGCATGGGTGTTTCTTCTAATGGATACTGAATGCCCTCTAGTGGTCACACAAGAGAAAGAGTTAGTGATGGGAAGAGACAAAGAGAATAACGAATGAAACTCTACTGTATCATTGTTTATTTTATGTAGCCAATAATCCGCAATCTACATGTATATCAAGGTCTCTATGTTACTAAAGACATCACAGTGAATTAATGTTCCATTTTTCCAGTTGCAGGAGGTCTTACACCTGCCCAAGCAGCTAAATATGGTAATCCATCTTCCTTTTAGCAACAAAAGCAAAAAAATAAATAAATAAGTAAAAAATAGATAACATTTACACAAATCAGAAAATACACTATACCTGACACTGTAGAGCAGGGGTTTTCAATCATATTCCCAAAGCCTGGTTTGACTACAGGCTTTCATTCCAATCAAGCAGAAGCCACACCTGATTTCACTTATTTAATCAGCTCAGCTTAGACTTCAATCACCTATCAAGTGTGCCTCCAATTTGGCTGTAATGACAGCCCGCTTATTATAATAATTAAGCCATACTAATTGTCACATGACCGTAGTTGTTAATAAATACTTTTAAGGAACTATTGTTGGTTTAGGTGGAGCTGGAACTGGCTTGGGTGGTGGTGGTGTACCAGGTGCTGGAGGAGTTTACCCTGGAGCAGGTGAGAGAGAGAAAAAAAGTCAGAGGGTTGTAGAAAGACAGAGACTTTTACAAATATAGTAGAATGGTGCAGTTGTAGAGAGCTGGATGTAAACATTTTATTTAAAAAAAAAAAAACTCCAGTACAGGAGAAATCTACAAAGTAGTGAGACACATCGGAAAGGAACAAAAAAAATACAACAGGAACAACAGAACAAGTAGTTCATAGTTTACATAGCATACAATGAGGCAAAGCATGTCACAAACAACAATTTCTAATAGTCCAGGTGTCCACCAACCTTTGGTGTATCAGCAAATTCTGGAAGCAAATGTGACACAGTCAATCAAAAACCTGACATTGGCTTCTAAAACAGGACAATGATCCAAAACATACATCAAATTGTTTGGGTTATGCATGTAACCCTGTTCCCTGAGAAGGGAAAGAGACATTGCATTTAACATAACACTGTGGGAGTGCCCCTTGCACGCGACTGGTATCTGAAGCTTGTGTAAAATCATAGGCCTGTCATGATCAGGTGACGTGGCAATTACGTACGTCGCATGTTTTATATATATGGCACCTGTGAACCTCGAAGTCAGCCTCTACTATCTGTAGTGAAGACAAAATTCACAGGCCTGCCCTGCTATCACAAAGCTATGCAACGTCTCCTTCCCTTCTCAGAGAACAGGGTTACATGCGTAACCTAGACATTCCCTTTCAAAGGAACTCCACGTTGCAGTTAGCATAACACTATAGGAATAAGAATACCCACTCCGCTATACCAAGGGTATGGCCTGTTCAAAAAGACCCAAGCCTGAGGGTCACTACAAGACACTTGAGCCCGGGGCGGAATGAATATCCAGGCTGTAATATCGAATGAATGTGTGTGGCATAGACCACCCTGCAGCCACACACACATCCTGTAAGGATACCCTGTTGGACAAAGCCTTCGAGGAGATGACCCCCTAGTAGAAGGGGGCATAGAGGCGCCTAATAAACACCAGAGGCACCATCATAAACAATAGAGATTGCTTCCACTATCCAATTAGATATGCGCTGCTTTGACACAGCATCACTGATACAGTCACCACCAAGTAGACCAGCAGCTGCTCCGACTCACGCCACTAGCCGGAGAGGTGGACGGAATTACAGAGAGCCTTTATTGGACACAGCAGATGTATTCTCTCTTGTTCCGGTGTGAGCAACAGTGGAGGGCAGAAAGCCTGCAATACCATAGGCTGGGCAGCAGATGTAGGCACCTTAGGTATATAATCTGGCCTAGGATACAAGAACGTCTTGGCTAATCCAGGGGTAAAGTCAAGGCAGGAAGGGGCAACTGAGAGAGCTTGTAGATCTCCTACTCGCTTGAGAGATGTCAGGGCCAGCAGAAGAGCTACCTTTAAAGTCAGAAGCTTCTCAGAGGCTGATTCTAAGGGCTCAAATGGGGCACCTGACAGACCTTCCAGGACCACAGTAGGTCCCAGGAAGAATGCGCAGCCTGCAGATGGGTCTCAGCCGCCTGGCACCATGCATAATCCTTGAGGCCAAAATTGCGGCCCTGTAAACCCTGATTGTAGAAGGAGCCCACCACACTGAGAAACGTATTGTAAGAACTCCAGGACTGTAGCTATTGCCCAGTTCACTTTATCTACAGTGGATCCCTGTGGATGGGAAACTCCCAAGGAGTGCCATCTGGCAGGGATATTATCTCCGAGAAACATATTTGAGCTGGCCAATAAGGTGCTACTAGCAGCAGACGTAGACTGTCTTGGCAAACTCTCACTAGAACTTGTGGGAGCAGAGCAATCAGGGGAAAAGTGTACAGATGTGACCTCGACCACGTGTGCACCATGGCATCCAGCCCTAATTGTGCAGGAGGAGTGAGGGCGAACCACAGCAGGCAGTGCGTTGTCTCCTCGGAGGCGAACACATGTAGTCCTGCTTGGCCAAACCTCCGCCATATTGTCTCCACCACTTGTGGATGGAGCCACCAATCCCTGGCCTCAGCCCCTGCCTCAACAGCATGTCTGCTCCCACATTCCAGTTGCCCAGAATGTACATTGCACTCACTGACAAAACTTTCCCTCTGCCCAGAGAAGAATTTGTTGCACGTACCTGAACAGTGGGGCGTGTACATAATCCTCCCTGGTGGTCAATATATGAGACCACCATTGTGATGTCTGTAAACACATGGTGACCTCTCAATTGAGGAAGAAGGAAATTCAGTGCTACAAATATGCTCCATGTGCTCCAGCTCATTGAGGGAGGTGTGCGTTTACCGTCAGACACTAAGGAGGCACCCCTAGAGTGTGACCCAAGGCTATAAACCGGGGACACTCAAATTCTCAGAGCAAGTAGGCAGTAGGTAGAGCAAATAAGCTCCAGTAGTCTCCCATAGATTCTGTAAGGGATGACAAGATCTAGCTTTACCTTGCTCAATGTTGATAGGATTGACCCTATGCATGTTGGGGATAGAAACGCCCTCATCGTAGTAGAATCCTTATAACACATAGAAAAGTTGTCCACTGCACTGGAGAAAGCATTCTGAGGTTCAACCTGAGCCCCACGCTCTTCATGTGGGCAAGAACAACATCTTGATGTTGAACTTCCAGTGCTAGAATTAACCAGTCATCATTGTAGTTTAGTACACGAATGCCCTGGAGTCATAATGGATCCAGAATGATATCCATGCACTTTGTGAAGGTTTGAGGGCAGAAAGCTATCATCACAAACCAGTCCTCAAACTGAATCTGTGGAACGATATGTTTGGGTATCAGCATCTTAAACCTGTATATCTGAAGAGTACAGTTTAGAGGATGCACATACTCCTCTATTTTTTGCAGACCAGGAAATATCAGCTGTAGAAACCTCCCTCCCTCAGGGAATGAGGTACATGTTCTATGGCCCCTTTGTCCAAGAGAGATCTTACTTCCTGTGCTAATGTTGGACTCTGCTCTGTGCTGACTACTGTGGTGAGCACACCTCTGAACCGGGCAGGTCGAGCGCTAAACTGGACCTGGTAACCCTTTTCCACAGTAGACAGAACCCATAGAGACACATTTGGCAGTAGTTTCCATGCTGCTAGACGGTCGTTTAGTGACATTAATTATTCCATATTCTGTTGGAAGGAAAGCATCAGATTTTCATTGCCCTGTGACAGCTCGCTGACCGGAGAACACTGAAAACTTGGGACAGCCTTGGCTAGGGAAAGCCCTACAGTAGCACTAGGGGCTAACTGCCCTAACAATCTCATCTCCCCTGATTCATCCCTCCATGGCCCTCAGGACTGCTCCTCTTTGTCTTCTTGGCCTTTATGACCATTCTCAGATCAGGCCTAGTAGCAGGCCGTGACTGTCTGGCAGGCTTCCATACTCGACTTCTGTGTTTCCCTCACACCAATGCTGGCCAGTTATGGATGCCCAGGTGAACTCAACACAACAGTGAAGGAACTGGCTGTATGCTGCCATATGTCGAACTCACTCATCAGGTCTGCTTGGTAGGCCTGAAACACTCTCACTCTGTGCAGTGACCCACATACAAGACAACTACTGCATAGGCCTTGCTCACCAATGCAACGGTGGCCTTACACGGTGGCTTGGATGGTAAAGCTGGCCCCCCTATATTACCTGCCATCGATGGAGAGAGGAAGCTTGCAAGCACCTCCTCAAACTTCAGCATAGCTAAATAGCCTAAATCTCTGAATAATCTGACATCGTGGGATTATAAATACGGCTTATGCTTGGTTTTTCCGCAGAAGCCTGATATTTTGTCATGCACTTCTGGAAGAAAGGGGAGTTTTCTGCAGTGTGAGTGATTTACTTTCACGGGGGAGAAAAAAAAAAGCTCATCCAGCCTTAGTAATCACTTCAAGTAGCTCTTTATATGCTGCTCTCAGTTTTTAGCACATCCTTCTGGCTCCTCGGAGTCAGAGAGGAATTATTACTATTATTTTTATGTGTGGGTCTTTTTGTGTTTTTTTGGCTTTCCATAGCGGAAGGAGGAGTTGCGATGCAAGCTCCAAAATCCAGCGGAGAGCCTGACAGAGACAGATGGTCATTCAATGTCTCCAGAAGACAGAGCAAGAGATAGAGCTCATCTCTGGCTCCTCTTCGGGATCCATAAGAGATCCACCGTACCTGAGACGGCTAGCTGCTTTGGCAGTGGCCGGCCCAGATCCACAAGCCTCTGAAACCCATCTTGCTTCGGCTTCCGAGAAGAGCGCGAATCCTGAGCGGAGCTGCCTAATGTAGGCGTAACAATGCATGGTCATAGCTCTTGAGGACTGCCATTGCATGCTCCATACCTAGACACTTCAAACAGAAAGTGTGCACTACTCCCTGTGATGAAATGGGAGCAAGGCGTAACACACTTCCTGAATTCTCTCACTCATATTTTTCTCGCGCACTCATCCCTTTTTTCTCTCTTTTTTTAAAGGGATAGAAAAGTCCAGAGATTTTGAGAAAAGAAAGAGAAATTAAGTGTCTTTTTGTTTCTTTACACAAACAACAGACATGCAGTCTCACTAAAGATAATAAGGCTGATGGCGTGGTTCACAGGGGCCATATATATACAGTGGTGTGAAAAAGTGTTTGCCCCCTTCCTCATTTCCTGTTCCTTTGCATGTTTGTCACACTTATGTGTTTCGGAACATCTAACCAATTTAAACAATAGTCAAGGACAACACAAGTAAACACAAAATGCAATTTGTAAATGAAGGTGTTTATTATTAAAGGTGAAAAAAAATCCAAACCATCATGGCCCTGTGTGAAAAAGTGATTGCCCCCCTTACTATAACTGTGGTTGTCCACACCCGAGTTCAATTTCTCTAGCCACACCCAGGCCTGATTATTGCCACACCTGTTCACAATCAAGGCATCACTTAAATAGGAGCTGCTTGACACAGTAAGGTCCACCAGAAGATTTTTAAAAGCTACACATCATGCCGAGACCCAAAGAAATTCAGGAACAATTGAGAAAGAAAGTAATTGAGATCTATCAGTCTGGAAAGGGTTATAAAGCCATTTCCAAAGCTTTGGGAATCCAGCGAACCACAGTGAGAGCCATTATCCACAAATGGCGAAGACATGGAACAGTGGTGAACCTTCCCAGGAGTGGCCGGCCGCCCAAAATTACCCCAA
>JAFFST010049383.1:98027-110981 GCA_022414735.1 Noturus placidus
CGCTTGGTTGCAGTTGCTGCTGCTAAGGGTGGCCCAACCAGTTATTAGGTTTAGGGGGGCAATCACTTTTTCACACAGGGCCATGATGGTTTGGATTTTTTTTCACCTTTAATAATAAACACCTTCATTTACAAATTGCATTTTGTGTTTACTTGTGTTGTCCTTGACTATTGTTTAAATTGGTTTGATGTTCCGAAACACTTAAGTGTGACAAACATGCAAACACTTTTTCACACCACTGTATATATATATAATTGCCTTGTCACATAATCATGGCAGGCCTATAAATAGGCATGATTTTACCCATAGTGCTATGCTAACATGGATAAAATCCCTTTGAATAGGAACCACCATTTACTACTTCACGATATGCAAGCTGAAGCTTTTGATATGGCCTTCACAGTCCCCTGAATATAACATCATTGAAAATATGTAGGCAAGTTTGAAACAATTTGCTCACGCAAGACGGCCAAAAATATTTAAGAACTGCAAGGAAAATGGGTGAAATTTCATAACACAAGAAAGGAAAGTCTCCTACACAAAGTGTGATATCTGCTAAAGGGGATGTACTAAGTAGTGAAAAAGTACCTATAATAATTATGTATGGAATGTGCAATAACTTTTGCCCATGCCACAATTACTGTGCATTAATATTTTCAGAAAAACTGTTATTATTTTAAGATAGTTTGCTACAGCGTTTGTCTTTACCTTTTTCCATTTCCAAAATCAACAATATATCTAATTTGGCCAGGGGTGCCCAAACTTCATGACCCTTGAAATAAAGCTAAAAGTCTACTCTTCAATCACATCATGATTGCTTTAAATCAAATTCATTGTGGTGGTATAAAGAGGCAAAATGTCCAATTAGGCTACTAATAACTTATCTTTTCTATTCCCCATATCCAGGTACAGGAACTGGGTTTGTACCTGGAACTAGAGGAGCTTATCCTGGAGCAGGTGAGAGAGCACAAGAAAGACAGACAGAGAGCGAGAGAGCGAGAGCGAGAGAGAGGATACTGAATACCCCTTTAGTTGTCACCCAAGATATAGGGTTAGTGATAGGGAGAGACAAAGAGATACCCTACTGTATCATTGTTGATTTAATGTAGCCAATAATCAGCAAACTCATTCTTTATTTCATGTAGCCAATAATCAACAATCTACATGTACATCAATGTCTCTATGCCACTAAAGACATCACACTGTGTTAATGTTCCATTTTTTCAGTTGCAGGAGGTCTTACACCTGCCCAGGCCAAAGCAGCTAAATATGGTAATCCATCTTCCTTTGAGCAACAAAAGTAAAAAAAAAATAAAAAATACAAATTAAAAGAAAAAAAAGATAAAATGTACATGAATCAGAAAATACGCTATACTTCACACTATAGAGCAGTGGTTAGGAATTGTATTCCAAAGCCTCGTTTGACTACAGGCTTTCATTCCAACCAAGCAGGAGCCACATGATTTCACTTGTTTAATCAGTTCAACTTAGTCTCCAATCACCTATCAAGTGTGCTTCCAATTTGGCTGTAATTACAGGCCACTTATTATAATAAACAAGCCATACTAATTGTCACATGACTGTAGTTCTTAATAAATACTTTTAAGAAACTATTGCTGGTTTAGGTGGAGCTGGAACTGGCTTGGGTGGTGGTGGTGTACCAGGTGCTGGAGGAGTTTACCCTGGAGCAGGTGAGAGAGAGAATAAAAGAGACAGAGGGTTGGGGAAAAAAAAACAGAGACTTTTACAATTATTGTGGTACAGTGCAGTTGTAGAGAGCTGGATGTAAACATTTTATTTGGGGAAAAAAACTGCAGAAAAGGAGAAATCTACAAAGCAGTGAGACACACCGCAAAAGGACAAAAGAAATACAGCAGGAACAACAGAAGAAGTAGTACATAATTCAAATGGCATACAACAAGGCAAAGCATATCACAACCAACAACTTCTGGTAGTCCAGGTGTCCACCAACCTTTGGTGTATCACCAAATTCTGGAAGCAAATGTGACACAGTCAAGTCAATCAAAAATCTTACATTGGCTTCTAGAACAGGACAATGATCCAAACATACTTCAAAATCCACCATGTACTACTTCAAGAAGTGCAAGCTGAAGCTTTTGATATGGCCTTTACAGTCCCCTGACTTTAACATCATTGAAAATATGTAGGCAGGATTTAAACAATCTGCCCATGCAAGATGGCCAAGAATATTTAGGAACTGCAAAGAAAAATTGGTGAAATTTCAATACACAAGAAGAGAAAGTCTCCTACACAAAGTGTGATATCTGCTAAAGGGGATGTACTAAGTGAATAAGTACGTATAATAATTAAGTATGGCATGTGCAATAATATTTACCCATGCCACAATTACTGTGCATTAATATTTTCAGAACAACTGTTATTATTTTAAGATAGTTTGCTGCAGAGTTTGTCTTTACTTTTTTTCCATTTCCAAATTCAACAATATATCTAATTTGGCCAGGGGTGTCCAAACTTCATGACCCTTGAAATAAAGCTAACAGTCTACTCTTCAATCACATCATGATTGCTTCATATCAAATTCACTGTGGGGGTATTGTAAGGATCCGGCTAGATCCTCATGGGTTACTCAGGAAAATAATATCACTCAACCTGACAAGAAGTGAAAGTGCTGTTCACCATTTATTTCAAGAAGGATACCATAGGTTTGTGTAGGGTTACAGGTCTGTCATTAGAAGTGCATTAAACAGAGTAAAACATCCCAAAATAGGTATCTTATATGAGACTGCATGTCCGCACCCGGTGACAAGTTCACAGAGAGAGAGAGAGGGAGGGGCGGTGACCACTCCCCTTGACCCCACATGACGTCATCATAGCCGATCATTACAGTATACAGAGGCAAACTGTCTAATTAGGCTACCAATAACCTATATTTTCTATTCCCCATATATAGGAACTGGCTTTGTACCAGGAACCGGAGGAGCTTATCCTGGAGCAGGTGAGAGAGAGAGATGGAGAGAGAGAGACACTCACACACAGGATGGAGATGTGTTAGATCATATTGTGGCATCGGGGTACAGGTGGCTTCATGTGGGCACTGCTGATGTAAGGCTGGAGTGTTTCTTCCAGTGGATACAGAATGCCCTGTAGTGGTCACCCAAGAGATAGTATTAATGATGGGCAGAGACAAAGAGAATAAGGGATAAAACTCTACTGTATCATTCTTTAATTCATGTAGCCAATAATCAACAATCTACATGTACATCAATGTCTCTATGCCACTAAAGACAACACAGTGTATTAATGTTAAATTTTTGCAGTTGCAGGAGGTCTTACACCTGCTCAGGCCAAAGCAGCTAAATATGGTAATCCATCTTCTTTTGAGCAACAAAAGCAAAAAACAAAAACATAAAATTTACACAAATCAGAAAATACACTATACTTGACACTGTAGTGCAGGGGTTTTCAATCGCATTCCCAAAGCCTCGTGTGACTACAGGCTTTCATTCCAACCAAGCATTAACCACACCTGATTTCACTTGTTTAATCAGTTCAGCTTAGTGTCCAATCAACTTTCAAGTGTGCCTCCAAATTGCCTTTAATGATAGCCCACTTATTATAACAAATAAGCCATAGTAATTTTGTTACATGACTGTAGTTCTTGATGAATACTTTTTAAGAACTATTGTTGGTTTAGGTGGAGCTGGAACTGGCTTTGGCGGTGGTGGTGTACCAGGTGCTGGAGGAATTTACCCTGGAGCAGGTGAGAGAGATAGAATAAAAGAGATGATTGCTTCATATCAAATTCACTGTGGTGGTATACAGAGGCAAAATGTCCAGTTAGGCTACTAATAACACTGGACAACAGAGATTTTGCTTCTTGGACACTCTTGGGTGTATCTTGTAGATTTTTGCCTGCTGATCACGAAAATCACCTTCAAATTAACCTATCATGTACCGTTTTTTTTTTTTTTTTCATCTTAATTTGTTTGCGATTTCTTGTCATATTGTAAGTCTATATATTTCGCTCACGTTATATGATGCCTTTTGTAGCTCAGGCATGTCCAGGCATGTACTCAGGGCAGGTTGCGTAACTTTTGTGGAACTCATACAGCTTGGGCATGCCCGGAAATGCTTAGGCTGGATAGATGCTACCTGAAAAGGCTATAAAAGCAGCACGCATATGCAGATGATAGCTTACATATTACGTTGATATGTTTGTACTTATTTTATTGTGACTGTTTCAAATCATAGCATTGTCTAATGTAAGTTACGTTAGAAGTAAGCCAGTTATAGACTTAGGACGATTGGTGACAGCAGAAATGTCTCGCCAATTTCGCAACAGCCGTGATACGTTCTGCTATATTTGTGGCGAGTACACGCTTAAGCCTCAAAGACACATAATGACTGGACTTGTTAAGAAAACATATGAACTGTACTTTGGTTTTAAGATTGGTGATCAAAACAAGGCCTGGGCTCCTCACACTTGTTGTGCAAGATGTGCTGTCGATCTTAGAGCTTGGCTCAGAGGTACTCAGAAGGCAATGCCGTTTGCTGTCCCGATGATATGGCGAGAGCAGAAGGATCACATGACAGACTGTTATTTTTGCCTGACTAATGTTTCTGGTTTTTCTGCTAAAAATAAGAAATCAATTGAATACCCAATTCTGCCTTCAACCATAAGACCAGTGCCACATGACGACAATCTTCCGATACCAGAGCCACCAGAGAACTGGAGCTTAGACGAAACAGATGAAGATGCTGCAATGCACCACCTGAGCATGGACAGTGACAGTGATCCGGATTTTGAACCCCACATGTCTGGTGAACCTCATCTAATAACACAGTACGAATTAAACGACCTGGTGAGGGACTTCGGTTTGTCAAAAGCAAAAGCAGCACAACTGGGTTCAAGACTGCAAGGATAGTGTTTGCTGTCAAAAGATACAAAAATTTCTGTCTTTTGAAGCCGCCAAGATGATTTAACAAAGCTTTTTACACAGGCTGACAACCTCGTTTTCTGTACTGACATTGAAGGGTTGTTCACATCTTTGGGTTGCGAGTATGACCCACAAGAATGGCGTCTCTTTATTGATTCATCAGTGTTAAGCCTCAAGGCTGTCTTGTTACACAATTGCAATGTCCACCCTTCGTATACCTGTTGGCTAGGGTGCACACATGAAAGAAACATATGAAAACATGGAACTGTTGTTGAAGCACATCTAGTACACCAAGTACAACTGGAACATCTGTGGAGATCTAAAGGTAGTGGCTCTGCTACTTGGAATGCAGCTCGGATATACCAAGTACTGTTGTTACATTTGCGAATGGGACAGCCGTGATAAAGCATCACATTACATTAAAAAGGACTGGCCACTCCATAAGAATTTGGTTCCAGGACAGAAAAACGTGGCACATGAACCACAATCCGACAAAGATATTTTTGCCTCCTCTTCACATAAAACTGGGACTAATGAAAAATTTCGTGAAGGCGATGAACAAGGAAGGTGAAGGTTTTCGTTATTTGAGACAAATGTTTCCAAGAATAACTGATGCTAAGATTAAAGAAGGCATTTTCATTGGGCTACAGATCAGACACATCATCAATGACAAGCGGTTCAAAGATCTGATAGTGGGGCCAGAAAAAATCGCCTGGAAAACATTCAAGGATGTCGTTGAGAATTTCTTGGCAACCACAGAGCACCAAACTACATTAAGCTAATTGACAAATTTCTTAAAGCATACAAAACCATGAATTGCAACATGTCACTAATTTCCTGCATTCACACTTGGACTTCTTCCACACAAATCTTGGAGAAGTCAGTGACGAACATGGTGAAAGGTTTCACCAGGACACTGCCACAATGGAAAAACGGTATCAGGGCAACTGGAATCCATCAATACTGGCTGACACTATTGTTGGACACTGCAACAAGATGGAACGGACACTGAGTGCTAACGAAAATCAGGAGCAAAACACTTAGCCCCATTAAACTTATGCAGAGTGTCAGAAACTTTGTGATTAAACACGTTGTAGTCAATGAAACTTAATTTCATGTTTCTCAAAATTTTTCCGTGATACAGTCAATCTGAACCTACATTTGTGTTCACTTTGAAGAGGGCTATCATAATCACCAAAGACTTTCCAGGAAGCAAAACCTTTCTAAAAATTTGTTGTCCAGTGTATCTTATCTTTTCTATTCCCCATATACAGGAACTGGCTTTGTACCAGGAACTGGAGGAGCTTATCCTGGATCAGGTAAGAGAGAGAGAGAGAGAGAGAGAGAGAGAGAGAGAGAGAGAGAGAGAGAGACGGAGAGAGACGGACAGAGACGGACACTCACACACAGGATGGAGATGTGTTAGATCATATTGTGGCATCGGGGTACAGGTGGCTTCATGTGGGCACTGCTGATGTAAGGCTGGAGTGTTTCTTCCAGTGGATACAGAATGCCCTGTAGTGGTCACCCAAGAGATAGTATTAATGATGGGGAGAGACAAAGAGAATAAGGGATAAAAATCTACTGTATCATTGTTTATTTCATGTAGCCAATAATCAGAAATCTATATGTACATCAATGTCTCTATGCCACTACAGACATCACAGTGTATTAATGTTAAATTTTTGCAGTTACAGGAGGTCTTACACCTGCCCAGGCCAAAGCAGCTAAATATGGTAATCCATCTTCTTTTGAGCAACAAAGGCAAAAAACAAAAAGATAAAATTTACACAAATCAGAAAATACACTATACTTGACACTGTAGTGCAGGGGTTTTCAATCGCATTCCCAAAGCCTCGTGTGACTACAGGCTTTCATTCCAACCAAACATTAACCACACCTGATTTCACTTGTTTAATCAGTTCAGCTTAGTGACCAATCACCTATCAATTGTGCCTCCAATTTGCCTTTAATGACAGCCCACTTATTATAATAAATAAGCCATAGTAATTTTGTTACATGACTGTAGTTCTTAATGAATACTTTTAAGGAACTATTGCTGGTTTAGGTGGAGCTGGAACTGGCTTCGGTGGTGGTGGTGTACCAGGTGCTGGAGGAATTTACCCTGGAGCAGGTGAGAGGGAGAAAAAAGAGACAGAGGGTTGAAGAAAGACAGAGACTTTTACAAATATAGTAGTAGAGTGCAGTTGTAGAGAGCTGGATGTCAACATTTTCTTTAAAAAAAAAAAAAAAAACAACTCCAGAAAATGAGAAATCTTCAAAGTAAAAGGACAAAAAAAAAAAAAATACAACAGAAATGACAGAACAAGTAGGACATAATTCAAATGGCATACAACAAGGCAAAGCATGTCAGAAACAACAATTTCTGATAGTCCAGGTGTGCACCAACTTTTGTTGTATCAGCAAATTCTGGAAGCAAATGTGACACAGTCAGTAAAGTCAATTAAAAATGTGACATTGACTTCTAGAACAGGACAATGATCCAAAACATACCTAAAGCTCCACTATGTACTACTTGAAGAAGTGCAACCTGAAGTGTTTGATATGGCCCTCACAGTCCCCTGACTTGAAAATCATTGAAAATATGTAGGCAGGTTTTAAGCAATCTGCCCATGCAAGACGGCCAAGAATATTTAGGATCTGCAAAGGAAAGTGGGTGAAATTTCAATAAACAAGAAGCGAAAGACTTCCACACAAAGTGTAATATCTGCTAAAGGGGATGTACTAAGTAGTGAATAAGTACCTATAATAATTAAGTATGGCATGTGCAATAACCTTTGCCCATGCCACAATTACTGTGCATTAATATTTTCAGAACAACTGTTATTATTTTAAGATAGTTTGCTGCAGTTTGTCTTTACTTTTTTCCATTTCCAAAATCAACAATATATCTAATTTTGCCAGGGGTGCCCAAGCTTTATGACCCCCTTGAAATAAAGCTAAAAGTCTACTCTTCATTCACATCATGATTGCTTCATATCAAATTCACTGTGGTGCTATACAGAGGCAAAATATCCACTTAGGCTACTAATAACTTATCTTTTCAATTCCTCATATACAGGTACAGGAACTGGGTTTGTACCAGGAACAGGAGGAGCTTATCCTGGAGCAGGTGAGAGAGAGAGAGAGAGAGAGAGAGAGAGAGAGAGAGAGAGAGAGAGAGACTCACACACAGGATAGAGATGTGTTAGATCATATTGTGACATCGGGGTACAGGTGGCTTCATGTGGGCACTGCTGATGTAAGGCTGGGGTGTTTCTTCCAGTGGATACTGAAAGCCCTTTAGTGGTCACACAAGAGAAAGAGTTAGTGATAATGAAAGACAAAGAGAATAAGGGATGAAACTCTGCTGTATCATTCTTAATTTCATGTGGCCAATAATCAGCAATCTACATGTATATCAATGTCTCTATGCCACTAAAGACAACACAGTGTATGAATGTTCCATTTTTCCAGTTGCAGGAGGTCTTACACCTGCCCAGGCCAAAGCAGCTAAATATGGTAATCCATCTTTCTTTTAGCAACAAAAGCAAAAAAAAAAAAAAAGATAGATTGCACATGAATCAGAAAATTCTTGACACTATAGAGCAGGGGTTTTCAATCACATTCCTAAAACCTGGTTTGACTACAGGCTTTCATTCCAACCAAGCATTAACCACACCTGGTTTAACTTGTTTAATCAGTTCAGCTTAGTGACCAATCCCCTATCAAGTGTGCCTCCAATTTGCCTTTAATGACTGCTCATTTATTATAATAAATAAGCCATAGTAATTTTGTTACATGACTGTAGTTCTTAATGAATATTTTTAAGGAACTATTGCTGGTTTAGGTGGAGCTGGAACTGGCTTCGGTGGTGGTGGTGTACCAGGCGCTGGAGGAGTTTACCCTGGAGCAGGTGAGAGAGAGAACAAAAGAGACAGTGGGTTGAAGAAAGACAGACACTTTTACAAATATAGTAGAGTGCAGTTGTAGAGAGCTGTATGTTAACATTTTATTTAAAACAAAAACTCCAGAAAAGGAGAAATCTACAAAGCAGTGAAACAAACCGAAAAAGGACACACAAAAAAATACAACAGGAACAACAGAACAAGTAGTGCATAATTCAAATGACATACAACGAGGCAAAGCATGTCACAACCAACAATTTCTGGAAGTCCAGGTGTCCACAAACCTTTGGTGTAACAGCAAATTCTGGAAGCAAATGTGACACAGTCAAGTCAATCAAAAATCTGATATTGGCTTCTAGAACAGGACAATGATCCAAAACATACCTTAAACTCCACTATGTACTACTTCAAGAAGTGCAACCTGAAACTTTTGGCATGGCCTTCACAGTCCCCTGACTTTAACATCATTGAAAATATGCAGGTAGGTGCAACTGATTGTGATTCTGATTGTGAATCTAAGTGATTCTGTATTAATTTCCTTTCAGGAGTTGGAGGTGGTGCTGGTGTACCAGCTGGAACGGGAGGAGTTTTTCCTGGAACGGGAGGTGTGTGCAAAAGAGAAGGAAATTAATCTAACAATAACATTGGTACAGATTCATACAGTATACATTCAGGTTTAGGTTAAGGCAAATAATGAGGTTGTAGCTTTTCTTAGCACTACAGTAATATAAAATTTGACAATCAGTCTCATAAAGTATAATCAAACTATGTTTTATGCTCTTGCATGCAATTGTCCCAGTAATTGTTTCCATAGTCTTGTTTATATTTTTGAGCTATTCGTTGTGTCAGAGAAAATGCACTCTCTCTCTTTCTACAGGTCTCACACCTGCTCAAGCAAAAGCAGCTGCTAAATATGGTAATGAAATCAGTGCTCAAATATAATTTCTCCTTGAAATGCTTTGAATTGTTTTTGTTGCACTTTTATTTTTCTTACAGTAAATAGTCAATTTAAGAAGTGTGGCTTTGGTCTCAGGTGCTGGAACTGGTACTAGACTGGGTGGTCTTGGTGGAGTACCAGGATTAGGAGGCCAAGGTGGTAAGAGTAGAGTTGTAATTTGTATTATATAATATGAGAAAAACTATGACTCTTTAATGTTTTGATATCTGTGACCACATATGTTAATGATTATTATTCTTTTTTTGTTTTTTTTGCAGGGTACGCTGCTGCAAAAGCTGCAAAATATGGTAATTACCATGTATTTACTATCTAACATAATTATCAAATATTAGACAACTATATGACAAAGGTTTTGTTTTACTGTATTCAGGATATCCTGCTAGTTCTAAAGCACTGAAATATCGTATGTACATTTGGATGCATCTATAATATATACTATACATATGCCCTGATGTTCTAAACCAAACTCATCAAACCAGACCAAACTTTGGTCTGTAAAAAGGTGTTTTACATGTTTGTGTCAAAGCTTTCTAGGTAATATTTTTTGCATTTACAGGTGTTCCAGGTGGTGTTCCAGGTGGTGTTCCAGGTGGTGTTCCAGGTGGTGTTCCAGGTGGTGTGCCAGGTGGTGTGCCAGGTGGTGTTCCAGGTGGTGTGCCAGGTGGTATGCAAGGGGGTGCATTTTCTTTTATAGTTTATAAAAAAATAATAAACAAAAACACAGATAATAATAAACATTATTATGCATTAATAAAAGGAGGCTCACAATAGTTTAGCCAACTCACAGTAAAGGTTTTGTTTTACTTGTTGTTGTTTAGGATATCCTGCTGGTGCTAAGGCACTGAAATATGGTATGTATATTCATGCATTCACGTAAAAAAGCTTCAAATATGTTTTGTTATTTGTAATCTCTGAAGGGTGATTCTCCTACAAACATGATCATGCAAAAAAGCAAAAAAAAAATATGCCTTGGTGGTCTTGTACTGTATTGCTCAGGTCCTGGTGCTGCTGGTTATGGAGTTCCTGGTGGATTTGTGCAACCTGGAGGTAAACATGATGATCTTTCATGCAAACATGTTCAATATGTTCATAACAATATGAAAATAAACTATAAACTCTTAGAAAGGTTTGGTTAAATCTGGCACTCTAAAAACATCCTTTAGTTTGTTCTTCTTTTGGAACTCATAAGTTTTCTATGCAGAGCCCAACTCAACAAAGGAGGAAGTTGTGAGTTTCATCTGATTTTCGGATTAATTATATAATATTTTCATTTAAGACTAAATAATCACTTGATAATTTTTTAACCATATGTCACACTGTAAAACATGTTTACCTAGGCTTAGATAGATACACTATATGACCAAAAGTTTCCACATTTGAATCTGTAGATCTTATTCAAGTTTCTTGGTGGAGGTGCATTGGGCAAATAGAAAACATAGAATCAAATTTATTTTGCAATAACTGAGATCACCTAGAGAAAAATCATCTAATCATCACCTCTCTGTGACACAGGGTATCTATCTGCTACTATAACTGAAATTTATTTTGAGGAGAGTTTGTGTTTTAAAGATCCAAAACTTTACATACATTTACATTTACATTTATTCATTTAGCAGACGCTTTTATCCAAAGCGACTTACAAGTGCACACTCACACACCAATGGTAGCAGAGCTTCCATGCAAGGTGCTAGCTTGCCATTGGGGGCAACTTAGGGTTCAGTGTCTTGCCCAAGGACACTTCGGCATGGGATCACCCGGGCCGGGATTCGAACCGCCAACCCCACGATTCGTGGATTAGTGGACAACCCGCTCTACCGACTGAGCCACAGCCGCCCTGTGATCCAGTAATTACTAGAAATGATCCAGTAATTACTAGAAATTTTGCTAGATTAAATAATGCTATTACATTTTATATTTTTTATATTCTTTACATCAAATGATGCTTTTACATCTTATATTCTTTACATTGGTGAATTTAGTTAATAAAATCCCTGAATCAGTTAATTTAATGTACCCTTAAACTAACATTGGCCTTTAAATTCAATTAGATTCAATTTGTATAGCGCTTTTTACAATAGACATTATCTCAAAGCAGCTTTATAGAAATATCAACATGGTATACAGATATTAAAAGTGCAAATTTATCCCAACTGAGCAAGCCGGTGGTGACAATGGCAAGGAAAAACTCCCTAAGATGTTAAGAGGAAGAAACCTTGAGAGGAACCATCCTCATCTGGGTAACAACAAATAGTGTAAAAAAGTTCATTATGGTTTTATATGAAGTCTGTTTGGCCTTAGAAGCAGCCGTAGTCTCAGCAATCTGGAATTGGAATAGATGAGCGCTCCATCCAGAGGTAGGATATCCGAAACGGATCAGGCAGGTCCGGACAGCATAAAGGATCAGTATCTCTAGTATCTCCATAAAATCGTGTCTGGGTCGACAGAAGGAGAGAGGGAGAGAAAAGATTATTAGGACTGTGCTTAGCGTAACAGAAAGTCTAGTCAGGGTAGGCTTGAGTAAACCAAATACATTTTAAGCCTAGAATTTAACACTGAGACTGTGTCTGAGTCCCGAACACTAATTGGAAGATTGTTCCATAACTGTGGAGCTCTATAAGAGAAAGCTCTTCCCCCTGCTGTAGCCTTCACTATTCGAGGTATCATCAAATAGCCTGCATCTTTTGATCTAAGTAGGCATGGCGGATCATAGAAGACCAAAAGGTCGCTTAGATACTGTGGCACGAGACCATTAAGTGCTTTATAGGTTAATAATAATACTGGGAGCCAATGCAGTGCAGAAAAAATCAGGGTGATGTTGTCGTATCTTCTGTTTCTAGTTAGGGCTCTAGCAGCTGTATTCTGTACTAACTGGAGTTTGCTGCTATCTGTCCTCTGGCTTCGCATAAACACCCCTCATATTTAATCCCATAAAGCTCTAAAGCAATGTATAGAGTATAAAAAAATAAAATATACAGTGCCTTGCGAAAGTATTCGGCCCCCTTGAACTGTTCGACCTTTTGCCATGTTTCAGGCATCAAACATAAAGATATAAAACTGTAATTGTTTGTGAAGAATCAACAACAGGTGGGACACAATCATGAAGTGGAATGAAATGTATTGGATATTTCAAACTTTTTCAACAAATAAAAAACTGAAAAATTGGGCGTGC
>JAFFST010049383.1:128850-142857 GCA_022414735.1 Noturus placidus
AGAACTGAAAACTGCTGTTCACAAACGCTCTCCATCCAACCTCACTGAGCTCGAGCTGTTTTGCAAGGAGGAATGGGCAAACATTTCAGTCTCTTGATGTGCAAATCTGATAGAGACATACCCCAAGCGACTTACAGCTGTAATCGCAGCAAAAGGTGGCGCTACAAAGTATTAACTTAAGGGGGCTGAATAATTTTGCTTGCCCAGTTTTTCAGTTTTTTATTTGTTGAAAAAGTTTGAAATATCCAATAAATTTCGTTCCACTTCATGATTGTGTCCCACCTGTTGTTGATTATTCACAAAAAATTACAGTTTTATATCTTTATGTTTGAGGCCTGAAATGTGGCAAAAGGTCGAACAGTTCAAGGGGGCCGAATACTTTCGCAAGGCACTGTATATACACACATACTGACAGGCTTGAACTCACTGATGGGATGCATCACAAGAAAGTTGAGTGTAGCCATATGCCTGCCATTGACGCTTGTGTCATGTCAGTTGTGGTTTCAACAGATAAAACACTATGCCCAGGGCTCTGGTGCCCAAGTACCAGACATAAACTAGCAGTGAGTATGTTTCTGTATTCTGAATTACTTCAAGCTATCAGTTACATTTCTGAATCCCCCCCCCCCCCCCCCCCCCACACACACACACAACAAAATTATGTGTAGATAGTCACCAAACTTTAGGCAAGGAATTATGCCCTCAGACCCTTTGGAGGCATCCGAATGCAACATCCACCAAATGAGGTGGGCCCTTAACTGCAGGTGCAGTGTCTAAGGGAGGATGCACAGCACACCCAGTGGTTTCTGGTGTCTGCAAACAGAAATGGTAACCCAGATCTGGAAAAGATTTTGGCAAGATGCACATTGCTGATTATGGTTCTCCCCATCTAGCTGGGATAGGGTGTGCTGGACAATAACTAGCCTTGAGATTAGTTACATGTTTGGTCTTCTCCAATTGATTCTTCCCCTTCCGCCACCAGACTGCAGAGTACTGCTTCAGGTTTCTATAATTAGCAAGACCTTGGCTTCCACTACTGTTTTTGCTACCATGGCAGATTACGCCCCAACCTGACCTGCTGTCACCATTGGATGGAGCGATTTGGATGTGTCAGTGGGTCTAGACCCTAGGACTGAATCATCATCTGAGTAATGCATCCTAGCAGTCCAGGAAATATAAAAACACAAGATCCTTGAGGACATTATATGGAATCTGCTGTATCCCATGCACAGCCTGATACTGCCTTTTTGCTAATGATCACTTCTGCACAAACAGTTAGGAAACTACATGCTCTGTTGATAAATCTTGCCTACCATGCCTACAATGTTGGTGGAAAGATAACTCTGGAATGACCTTGAGTTTAATTCCAGAATTCCTGCCTTATGTTATATCACTTAACTTTCTTAATTGACCTTGCAGATTTCAGTTAAAGTAATCCTGCATATCATTCTTGCTGTGCCCAGTGCATGCCTCACAGACAGGATGGTGATCTGATTCTCAAACCAACTGTCCATCTGCCACTAATTAAAGACAGGAGCTCTGTTGTATAAGTGCAGCCTGGGTGGTGACATGTAACTCTACTTTGAACTATTTTGAACACATGAGATGATGTAACTCATACAAAATAGCTGATCAAAGAAAAAGAACCTCATTGTGACTTTGAGTGTGCACCTGACATTATGATGCAGTTTTCTCATTGTAGTGTTTTTCCCAGGTGGTGCAGGGTGCCAAGGCAAATACTGCGGCAGGAGGAGAAAGTAAACACTCTCTTGGGACATGAAATGACCTCAAGAAACGATGGTGCTACTGCATGATCTAGAATGTACATTTGATATGCAAAAACAATCCTATCATGTACAAAAATGTTTGTTTGTTTTTTTGTTTATCTTGTTTTTTTTTGTTTTTTTTTACAAACCCAAAGAAAAGCTAAGGAAAGCGGGTGAACATTCCAGCTGTTCATGTGACTCATTCCAATATGTTGCTGATGTTTCTTTTTTTTTTATAGATAGGGACACCAGATCAAGTAACTAATAACCAGGTTCATAATTTGTCATTGTAGACTTTGAGGCACTCATTTCTTTTCTTTTTTTCACAAGATTTTGAAAGACAGAAGCCATGAGATTTCATTTCTGATAGTGGTGGCAATGGTTGACAGACCTTGTGTAGCAGAATTGATTTATAATTTTGCATTAGATATCTAATGCACTTTATTCGTGTTTGTTCATATTTATAGGTGATGGCCATTTGTGCCTAAATTTGAAAAAATGTATTAGCAAGTACCTCTCTGGAGACCCTTGTGCTCCAAACAAGTCAGAAATATTCTAACAAAATGTCAGTGGCAGTATTTTTTTATATATACTCCTGATAGGTCTTTCCAAACTTTTTCAAAATAATACTGGATATACTTCTATTGGCTTTAGGATTGTGAAACTATTTTAATCATAATTCCATCCAGTGGTCATGAAGAATCCTATAGAATGTGACTCCGGGGACACGTATCCTCGTATTTCCGCTATACTGTTTACAGTAAATCAGAGTCCTGATCTAAAAGTAGGTCAAAATCTTAATGAATTCTGGGTACAAAAAACATCAGCAGTTGTGAACCATGGTGGATATGATTGAGGCTGTATTGTGCATATTTTATCTCAGCTATGAAACAGTTCTGCAAAAGACCTAGTGGCATCCGAAAAGTGATGAAAACTGTTTAAAAGTGTTTCGTGGCACACGATAAGCTCCAATGTTTTGTCTCGTCCATTCTTGATAATTGTGTTATATATGATGAGCTGACTTGATAAGATTATGTTGCTAAGATGAAAAGTGAAAAAGATATGCATTGTTATCAAGTAGCAAAAAGGCAATTTACTAAAAGAGAAATAATAGTGCTGATTTTTAAAATAGACAAGTTTTGTACCGGAAACAAATGACACTTCTAACATTCCTTAAACATGCAGCGTTGGTGCTTCCATCACTTGATCTACAGACGTTTAAACCCTTTATATTAAAAGAATTAGCTATTATATATCATATGCATACAGTATGATGGCTCATGTAACTGCAGGTTAATTTGCTTTGTTACTGTTTCGTTTGCACCATGTGAACTTGACCTTGACATTATTACCGAGTTTGTACACATGATAACAAAATATTGTTTTCTGTTTTGTTTTGCTTTTAGTAGCTTATGCATTTTAGTCACTGTGGAAATCTATAATACTGTATAAGATTTTTAAAATATGTGAGCTGTGTGTCTGAAAGTTAAAGTGTGTGTGTGTGTGTGTGTGTGTGTGTTTGTGTGTGTGTCTGTGATAATCCCTGGTGTGTGTCTACATTTTGTTTAATTGACTAAGCTTCTCTTAATAAGCGTCACTAGCCAGTGTATTACCCATCTAATATTAAATTAGTTATTCTTAATGATTAATATTTCATGTCATTGGTAACATGTTCTTTTTCATGTTCATTCAAAATGTGTTTTTTCTTACCTGGTGCTGTAGGTGACCTGTCTGTGGTCATACATGTCTAATGTGCCGTGGCATTTCCATCTAATTTAAATAAAGGGGTGGGGCTATTGCACTTTTTCCACGGCACACATTTGACTTGTTCCAGGAAATCTGGGCCTTTTTACTGCTTTAGTGAAAACTAAATAAACCATTCTGAAATGGAAAAGAAAAGTGGTCATGCATTATTTTACTGTAATGCATTTTACATTCAACATAAAACAATATTCATAAGAAGCAATATATTAGGTTTGCTTCAACAAGACATGGGCAGCATTCAGAAATGCATAATACTGTATGCATGCTGAATAGTATGCCAAAACTGTCCACTAGTACTTACAAAACTGTCCACTAGTAGCATATTATTTAGTATGTTAGAGCACCCTGGCATTCATGCTACTTTATTTTTAGGATTGGCAGTCAATCAGCAAAAGAGTTGATTTGACTCCACAAAAGAGGTAGAGTTTATCTTTAGAGTTATTCTCATTTTTACATTCCTGCTATGTTAATTTAGCTTTTAATTAAGCAGCATTAAAGTAACAGCTTTTGACACAGTACATTTAAATATGTGGCGGCTGTGGCTCAGGTGGTAGAGCGGGTTGTCCACTAATTGTATGGTTGGTGGTTCGATTCCCGGCCCACATGACTCCACATACCAAAGTGTACTCGGGCAAGACACTGAACCTCAAGTTGCCCCCGATGACAAGTTAACATCTTGCATGGCAGCTCTGTGTGTGAATGAGTGAATGAGTCACAGTTTAAAGCGCTTTGGATAAAAGCGCTATATAAGTGCGCCATTTACCAAATACGAGTTCATTATAGTTCATATTGGGTCCGGATGTTGGATAAATTGTATCCGGGTCCTGTCCCAGTACCTCGATGGGGTAAATTGAAACATAGGGTGCATTTATTATAGCAAATCCAGTTACATGCATGTTAATGGTAGGAAACACAGGACACACAGAGAATATATGAAATTCCATAGAAACAGGAACCCAAACTCTGGATCAAACCAAGGGACAAAAGACAGAGATAATACTTGCTGCAGAACCAATAACAACCAAATAACATGCCACCAATAATAGGCAATACATTACCAGTATAGACCCACAGGGGCCATTACAGTTTCCATTAAAATGAATACAATACATATTATAACCATTAAAACCATTACAACTTCTATGTTTCTATTGTTTTTTTTTTCAGCAGGAATATCTCAATTCATGTACTTATACTATGCACTAAAAGTGTATTATTTTTTGTGAAGAAAAGGTACATACATTTGATTGTGTAGCAAAAGAGGATGCAAATACTGGGACATACTAACACATCATGTACAGTAACAGAAGAGAAAGTTGTTGCCTTGTTGCGCACACTGTCACTGCATCACAACTCCCCATTGTATTTCAGCTTTTCTTCATTCATTATTTATACTATATCATTTAATTTAACATTCCCTTGATTTATGTTCCCACATTTCATTTACACCTCTCTGAAATGTATCCAGTGAAGCAAACTGTAACAACATTCCTCCTCCCTCGTGCAAGGAGTTGTGGGCAATATTAGCTAAAAAAGTGTCCACGGTTCCACACTTCCACAATTTACCAGAAATAGTAGATCATATTTTGGCAAACTGATTTCAACATACTACAATTTGGAACTCACTAGTTCTTATCTCGACTACTATTTATGATGAATAGGAGGTGAATTGAGATGCAGTATGAGTTTTCCCCAACTGGATGTTCGACTCTACCCAGGTTGGAGTAGCTGATTCAGGAGTAAGGGATACATAGCAAGCCAACATGAGTGCACTACCATAAATCCCACTGGATTGTAAAAAAAGTCTTAAAGATGATTCCAAATGCTTGTTTTTATTTATGCCCTCATCTGCTCACATGTCACAGGTACACACCTGGATGGCATCACCAATGTAGTGACATAGGAAAAGGACTGCACAGTTTAGCTTGTTGAGAAAAAAATAACAGAAGTTCTAATGGTTTCCACTATAAATACCAGTACAAACCATCAACTAACCATTAAAACCATTACCATATTGGTCCTTAATGGTATCCACTAGATTTAACATGCCACCAGTAAAAGGACAGTACAGTAGCGACCCACAGGGACCATTACAGTTTCTATTAAAACCAATACAATTCCCATTATAATCATTAAAACCACTACACATTTTATGAGCATTTCTATTGTTCTTAGTTTGTTTGTTTGTTTGTTTTTACAGCAGGGTACTGAATGATAGGGCCTCAAAAAGTAATGCCTCCTTCAAACATTAGCAGGGTTTGGAGGATTACTTTAAAATGGCTTAAAGTTACAGTTACAAATTACTTCATGAAAAATGTAATCAGTAACGTAATCCAATTGTATCACAACAGGAAAATAATTTAATCTGATTATTTTTTGCATGATTTATGTAAATAAAGTATGTCACATAACGTCAAGAGAAAAGCAATCTGATCTAAAATACTTTCATTTAGAATTTATTTTAGAGATTGAAAACATGTTCGTGTTTGGATTTGTTTTAATAAATAACTAAATAAACACAAATTACAAATAAATGATTACTGTCCCTGTAACATTGCATCACAAAAGCATTTCAGAGAATAATCTGTGTTCATTTCTAATTCATTTGCACATGCTCTTTGGCTGCTCATGTGAGCCACAACTGACAAGAGAGGACCATAATGGGCCTGTAATCTGATTACTTTGTGTATCCTGTCAACATGTATTCCATTACTCCCCAAGCCTGAACATTAGTAATCATTTTTGGTAAACAAAAGACTTAAAAAAATAACTGGATTACATTATGGAAATGAATAATTATAGTTATTGAGTCTACACTTAATTCGAACAGAACTAGCTGTTTAAACTACTGCGAACAAATGACTCCATCCTCCCTACATATCCTCCCTGACTACGGTTCGGCATGCTTACACCATGCTTCCGGTCAGTTTTTCAAGAAATTGTGTTTGGTTGGCCTACTCGAAGCGTTTGATTGGTCAACTTAAAGCTTTGTCCCGCCCCCTCGCTCTGCCTCCCGCTGACCTGCCTATCGCTCCATTGGCGAATTGGCCTCGTTCCCATCTCGAAAGAGAGTAGATTTGCTGCCCGCTGTCCTGAGGAGGTCTGAGTGTTGGGGCGGAAGAGATCAAACATCCCTGTGCTAGGCTCTGTGGTGGAGCTCGCGGTCGCAGGGTGAATGAGGTTGATGCTTCTCTGCTGTACCTGGACGGACGAACGCATGGGGGAGGACGAAGGTTTGTGTTTACGTGCGCCTGGGATTGATGAGCGCGTGCGAGAGGCAGAGATGTGGGAGTGCACTATAGATTAAAGCTTGAAGGTCGTGTGGGATGCACACTTACCAAAAAGCCTTCCTATGTCTTCTATTTAAAGTTAACACAAACAAATCTCGCTTGAAAATGGGATTATTATTTAGTTTAGATTTAGGCATTGAGCGCGCGAGACGGTTTTGGTTTCTTCTGTAACGTTCTACAAGCCAGAGTGAGGAAAGATCTGATACACTGCTGTGCGCTTCTGTGTAGAAATGATTTCATTGCAAATCTTTTTATTGTTGTTGTTGTTGTTGTTGTTTGCTTTTTGATATTCCTTCTAAGTGGTTGCTCACAATAGAGTTTATTGAAGAATTCATGAACTACAGTTAAACACATTCCATTACACTTTCCAAATATCTTTCCAGAACTTATTAGATCACACAACACCTTTTATTTGAATGTTTTTAATATTTATCATATAACTGATATGTATCCTTTGGAGTTAGATCATAAATATAGATAAGTGCAAGTCTTTTTCTTTTTTCCTGTCTATCTTTCTTTCTTTTTCTGTCTTTTTGTCTATCTTTCTTTGTCTCTTTCTTTTTTTTTTGTCTATCTGTCTGACTCTGTCTTTCTTTCTTTAATCTTTCTTTATTTCTTTCTTTCCTTCTTTTTGTCTGTATCTTTTTCTTTTTTGTTCTTTATTTTTTCTGTCAATCTTGTTGTCTCTCTTTCTGTCTGTCTCTTTCTTTTATCTATCTAAATTTCTGACTGTCTGTCTGTCTCTTTTTCTTTCTTTCATTTTTCTGTCTTTTTGTCTCTTTTTTTCTGTCTGTCTTTCTTTCTTTTTTTGGACTATCTTTTTGTCTATAATTCTGTCTGTCTATATTTCTTTCTTTTTTCTATCTATCTTTTTGTCTATCTTACCTTCTGTCTCTCTGACTATTTTTTCCTTTCTTTTTCTGTCTATCTTTTTTATCTGTCTTTCTTTCTTTCTTTTTTTCGTCTATCTTTTGTCTATAATTCTGTCTGTGTATTTCTTTATTTCTTTTTTCTGTCTATCTTTTTGTCTCTTTTTATTTATGTCTGTCTACCTATTTCTTTCTTTCTTTCTTTCTTTCTTTCTTTCTGTCTATATTTCTATCTTTGTTTGTCTGGGGCAGCTATGGCTCAGGTAGTAAAGCGAGTTGTCCACTGTAGAGTTGGCGGTTTGATTCCCGGCCCACGTGACTCCACATGTTGAAGTGTCCTTGGGCAAGACACTGAACCCCAAGTTAATCCTGATGGCAGGCTAGTGCCTTGCTTGGCAGCTCTGCTACCATTGGTGTGTGTGTATGTGTGTGTGTGTGAATAAGAACCAGTGTAAAGCACTTTGTAGAACCGCTAAGGTTAAAAAAAAGCCCTATTTAAGTGCAGACCATATATTTCTTTCTGTCTATCTTTTGGTTTATTTTTTTCTTTTTTTCTTTTTTCCTACTTTCTTAGCTGAACACATTTCTGAGAGTAAATATAGTCCGTCTCCGCAATGCCATCTGCTGGCGAGCCGTAACAGTTACGTTATTTGTGTAAAGTGTGTTAGAAAACTACAGAAATGCAAAGGAAAACATTTTTTAAAAAGTTTTGAAAGAGGCCATATATAATTATAGTTCATCTTTGGCACTAGTTATTGACACATTTGTGTCAAAATTTCCCATTAGGCATTTATGTATCTGAAGGTACTTCCAGTGACTCATTTAAAGAGTTTCATAATAAATTTTTTCTAAATGTTTGTGTGTTTTTAAAAAAAAACCCATTTGAATAGGTGGCAACTTAAGTTACTACTGAGTAAATAGCTTATGGAATGCACTATCTATAAATCTATATCTTAAAATGTATCTAAATGGTCATATGTAAAATTCCTTAAAGTTCTATACAGTGGTGTGAAAAAGTGTTTGCCCCCTTCCTCATTTCCTGTTCCTTTGCATGTTTGTCACACTTAAGTGTTTCGGAACATCAAACCAATTTAAACAATAGTCAAGGACAACACAAGTAAACACAAAATGCAATTTGTAAATGAAGGTGTTTATTATTAAAGGTGAAAAAAAATCCAAACCATCATGGCCCAGTCAAAGCAATTAGTGGAAAGTTTAGGGAAATAGCATGACAACTTCTGCTCAAGACATTCCAGATGTTTACATATTGTCTCACACAGTGCAGCACTGTTGACACTGCCATTTCTGGGTGTGTGAGAACATCTGAAGGTTGGCACTTTCCACATATTGTTTCCAGAGCAACACCTTTGAACGAAATCTCTGAATTTTATCTGTGCTTGTGAGCAGGTTTTCATTTCAGCCTTGCATTTGTGTGTTCAGGTCATTCAGATGTTGGAATATATCTGCCAGATATGCTAGTCTTGCACACCATTCATCATTCTTCTCATTTGCCCAAAGCACTTGTAAGTTCCTCCCTCAGCTCATACACACGAGCCAAAACTTTGCCACGGGATAGCCACCGGACCTTCGTGTGGAGCAATAACACTTTATGCTCCGCTCCCATTTCCCCACACAATGACGCGAACATGCGGCTTTTCACAGGTCTCGTCTTCACAAAGTTTATCATGCGCACAACATCTTGCAGTACAGGAGCTAGGTCTGCTGGCAATGTTTTTGCAACGAGTGCTTCCCGGTGCAGAAAACAATGTGTCGCAATGACATCTGGATTTTGCTCTTTCACTCTGTTCACAAATACTTTGGTGCGCCCCAGCATGGCAGCTGCTCCATCGGTGCAAACACTCACGCAGTCTTGCCACTTCAGTACACCTTGTTCCAGGTACTCCGACACAACTCGAAAAGTTTCTTCTCCTGTTCTTTCTGGCAATTCCTTGCAAAACAAAGTTTTCTCTGATGGTGTCTCCGTCTACAAAGCGCACATTTGCCATAAGTTGCGTATGCTAACTGATATCTGTAGATTCATCGAGTTGCAATGCAAATTTACCACTGATGCGCAATTTTTCCAAAACGATCTCCTCAATGTCTGCAGACATGTCTTGAATACGTCTGGAAATTGTATTATTTGATACAGGACCTATTTCTCGAACGGCGCCAGGGCCAAGCATCTCTTTTAAGATAATTTTGCAGGCAGGCATTATTAATGTCTCTGCCACAGTGTGTGTCTGTTTTGATTTGGTGATGAGTTCAGCAACTTGGTAGCTCGCTTTAAGAGTTTTTTCGCCCGTTTTGGTTTTTTTCCTCAATAACGCTGCCTGTTTCCCAGTCTGTTCACGCAGATGAATAAAATAGTCTGTATCCTTTTTTTTTGAAGTGACGGGTGTTCTGTCACTAAATGGTGTTTGAGTTTACTCCGAACCATGACACTTTTCCCCGCACACCAGGCAAAGCGAACTTGGTGCGCTTGGTTCCACGGTGAAGGTAAATCCAAAGGTAAGATAACTTTCATTGTACTGTCTTGAGCTCACCCTTTTTGCTTTCTTCTGACCAGTATTCATGCCAGGGCCTTCATCTGGGTCGGATTTTTCTTCAGGACCCAGGTCAGATTGACTACTTTTTCTTTTCAAAAATTTATCCATCGTTATAACCTGCTCTGTCACACTCGAAGCATGACTATGGACCTGACTGTGGACATCCATGTCACACTTCCAGAATGCATAGTCCTGCTTCGTGCTGATACTCTGCCCCCTGTTAGAAGAGCATTTAATTGTTTTGCCTGTCACTACACACCGCTAAGTGAGCGGCGTGTAGTGACAGGCAAAACAATCAGGTGAAATTGTATAATCTTTGGTTGGGAATCACTGGAATAAATGATACAGCTATAATTGTGTGGGTGTGTTTGTATGGATATCAGAGTTGTGGTTTGTATGTGTATACTGAATATTTTGTGTGTGTGTGTGTGTGTGTGAACAGTTTGAAAGTAGGAAATAATATTTTACTGGAAATCACAAATCCCATCCCATGTATATGAGTCAAGGAAGGCTACTGAGATTTTTGCATTATGTAACAAAAGCGGCATTTAAAGGGATACAATTCTGAAAATGAATGAATGTTTGGTAATTATGATTAGAACTGATGATATAAAAACAAATCAACGTTAGTGAAAGTGGGGAAAAAAATATATATAATAATTTTATGACAGTTTTTGGACATGGATATTTTTGTCCTCTATGCACCTGTGTGCAAGGGTTAAATACCTAGTGTACAATGCATTACCGTATTTTCCACACTATAAGGCGCACAGTGTCAAATGTAATTTTTTGTGAAGAATCAACAACAGGTGGGACACAATAATGAAGTGGAACGAAATTTATTGGATATTTCAAACTTTTTCAACAAATAAAAAACTGAAAAAACTGTTGAAAAAGTTTGAAATATCCAATAAATTTTGTTCCACTTCAACAGGTGGGACACAATCATGAAGTGGAACGAAATTTATTGGATATTTCAAACTTTTTCAACAGTTCAAGGGGGCCGAATACTTTCGCAAGGCACTGTGTGTATATATATATATATATATATATATAAAAACGAGTGATCAGACAAAAAAAGCTGAATTAGTGAATAGAAAATGATGTGGGATGTGGAAGATGCCTTTGTGAACTGGTATTGGTTATTTTAATTTCTTGACAGGTTTAAATTAACACTTTTTAGTGTTTTTTTTCATGCTTCTAGATTTATATTATATAAATAAATAAAAGAACATATTGACATCATTAACATGGCTGGATCGGGAAGCTGTCGCAAGGTTGCAATGGACGTTAACAGGAAACATTTCAAGCACATCCCACATGACTCGCATGTTACCAAACTTACTAACAAATTAAAAAAGACTGGAAGTGTTGCTTGCATGTTCGCCTCACACCTCCAGGGTCGGGGGTTTGATTCCCACCATGACCATGTGTGTGTGGAGTTTGCATGTTCTCCCCGTGATGCAGGGTTTCCTCTGGGTACTCCAGTTTCCTCCCCCAGTCCAAAGACATGCATCGTAGGCTGATTGACATGTCCAAAGTCTCCGTAATGTATGAATGGGTGTGTGATTGTGACCTGCAATGGATTGGCACCCTGCCCAGGGTGACCCCCGCCTTGTGCCCCATGCTCCCTGGATTAAGCTTCAGGTTCCCTGTGAGTCTGACGAGGATAAGCGGTATAGAAGATGGATGGATGAATGGAAGTGTTGCAGACCAACCAAGAAGTAGACGTTAATGAACATCCAGTGACAGACACAACTGATGTGGTGCTGGAAAACATAGTCCCTTATGTGTGAAGACTTTTGGGACAGCCTATAGTGAACTTTGACTTTTGAACTTGAACCTTGGTTCAAAAGAAAATTACTACGCTAATTATTATGTAGCAGTCACACCAGTCAATTGCCATGCTATTTTCATATTCTTGTTTGGTGCACATCTGGGGAAAAGTAGCTAACTAATGTTAACCCTAGTTTCTACCCAAAATCACAGCTGTCGAAGACATACATACTTATACAACAGGATATAGGCTTGGAATAGGATTTCATCTTTCAGAACACTTGTGAGTGGTCAAATTTGACAAAATGGCATTCCTTATTTTATTTGCTGTTCACCTAAAGCGAAAATTAGTGAAGTTGCATAAATTATTGATTATTGCCAGCTTTTATTTATAGTATAGGCTTATTTTTATAGTGTATTTATTGCACCTGTTTCAGATATTTATTTTAGTAGTAGGCTAGAATTAGTGAATATTTACATTTTTGTAAAGCATTTTATTGAGGATTCTATTTAATCTTAATATTGGTTACAGTCTTTTATTCCTGTTATGATGATGAGTATTGGATGATACGTATTTGGTATCTTTTAAAGGTAACTTTGATTTGGTTTGTGTTTGACAGCTGGTGGAAGATTGCCGTTGTGTGCGGGGTGCAGACAGCACATTTATGATGAACAATACCTGCAGGCCCTCAGTACTGACTGGCACACCGTTTGTTTCAGGTTGGTCATGATATTTTGTCTTCATCACTGTCATCACTCTCAAATCCTAGAGAGAAAATGTAGCTCAATAGAGCTAAATGCATGTGGATTTAATTTATTAGGGCCAAGGGTGAACAAACAACTATCTTGCGACAAGACCATTTTGTGTCTGGGCTATTAGTATTTTAATTTGTGCCCAGTTGGAAAGGGAGAATAAAAACCTTCTTATTGACTTTAGCAAAACATTATAATAAACTATATAATAATATAAAATATACAGCACCCTCTACTAATATTGGCACCCTTGGTAAAGCTGTGAAAGTTGTCTTCATTGTTTACCGTTTTGATCTTCTGTTAAAAAAAATCACAAAAATACTCTCATGGATATCAAACAATTGCAAACAAAACACAGTATTATCAAAAAAAATCTTTGTTAAATGTAGGTGTGCAACAGTTATTGCCACCCTTTTAGTCAGTATGTTGTGCTACCTCCCTTTGCCAAGATAACAGCTCTGAGTGTTCTCCTAAAAACACTTGATGAGGTTGTAGAAGGAGCACGGGCTCTGAGACTATTTCTCCAAACAAAATATCTCCAGATCCTTTGAATTCCAAGGTCCAGGCTGGTGGACTCATCTCTTCAGTTCACCCCTCAGGTCATGGCAGGACCTTGATTTTGTGGTCCCTATACCATTTTTGTGTTTATTTCATGCATGTTTTGAATCATTGTCCTGCAGAATGATCCAACCACGGTCCATTTTAAGCATTTTGGCAGAGGAAGTCAGGTTTTCTTTTCATATCTGTTGATATTTGATAGTCCATGATGCCATGTATCCTAACAAAATGGTCCTCTGGCAGACAAATAGCCCCAAAACAGTAAAGAGCCACCTCCCTATTTAACCGTGGGTGTTAGGTTAATCTTAATCTACACACAATATATCAACACGGAAGAACAGATTCAGACACAGATATCTTTTTTACTTGCAAGGAGGGCTACCAGAGACCATTCAATGTTTACAATCTCCGGCAACTCTGAACAGTCCCTGCGTCTCCCCTGCCTTTTATTGGATTTAGGGAGTAAGCTTATGCTGGATACAGGCACATTCCTTCCTTATCTCATCAGAAGGTTTCTGTCTGGAAATACAAGGACGAAACAGTAATCTTGTGGTTCCTGTTTCTCTCACACACACACACAGTATTGCTATTGTCAGCAACGCACAAACATATATCTTTTACAATAAGCATACATGAGATAACTAATATCATAAGGCAGCATATTTATCTCTTACATACATATATT
>JAFFST010049384.1:7978-19532 GCA_022414735.1 Noturus placidus
ACACAAGCTGTACACTCACTACTTTACATTGTAGCAAAGGGTCATTTCTTCAGTGTTGTCACATGAAAAGGTATAATCAAATATTTACAACAATGTGAGGGGTGTACTCACTTTTGTGAGATGGTGTACCTCTAACACAACACACCTCACGTTCAGCCATATCGAGTGAAAATAAACCACTAACCAGACTCGGATATCTGTTCAATTTGGTTTGTCTGCCAAACAAAACAAACATTACATTAGAAACCCATCTAGGGTTTGTGTGTGGTAAAGTCCAGCATTACCTCACTGTGCTGCATTTCTAAGAGACCACACATGCAATAGAACACGAACAATGAAAGAATTTTAATCTAAACAACACAGAGCACTGTACACATTTCCCAATAACAGCACATTCACTGTGAGAGTGAAGGTGAGCTGTTCAGTAATGTAGGACACGTGTGTGTGTGTGTGTGTGTGTGTGTGTGTGTGTGTGAAGCGGGCCAGTCTGAACACCAGCATTAGCACTCAGCTCTGTGTCTGTCTGAGACAAACAACATGCCAAGACCCAGCGGCGCATGCGCACTTCCAAAGACGTGACAGGTAGCTGTCCTGCTAGCCAGCTAAGCTAAGCTAAGCTAAGCTAAGGAAAGCCTTTCAGTAACCATGTGGAATTAAGCATTTGGTAAATAATTCACCTGTAACACCCTCCAAATTAACGGCACACGGTTTCCCCCACACTCTAGCTAGACAGTTGGCCCATGTGCCAACTTTAGCTGCCTAGCTAGCGGCTTTAGCGAGCTAATGCTCCAGAATAAAATCCCCTCTGGCGCAAAGCTCAAGCTGCTGTGCGCCGGCTGTCTTCGTGTGAACAGAAACAGTCTGCGACAAACCGGTCGCTACATCGAAAAGACATAAGAGAGTGGTGTAGAGCCGGACACCACAGCTGGACAGCATGACCTACCTTGTGTGTGGTTGTTTACAAACACTTTCATGACTGTGCACTCTTCTTCAGCGTAATTCCACTCACACATTCACTACACTTTCACGGCTGATGCTCGGGTGTGTTCACACTGCACCAATCTGCGCAGCTGACAGGACAGGCGCTGTTCATTAAGGTCGGGAATTCAAGAGAAATGTAGGGAGCTGCAGAGGTTACATTGTGGTTATATTATATCCAGGTCTTCCAAATGTCTCCATATGTCAATGAAATTAACACTTGTTGTTGTTGTTGTTGTGAAACATCAGAGAAACCGAACGGAAGCGAGACTGAGAGAGCTTATAACTGAGACTCTTTCCACACTTCTTAACTAAATCTCTCCTAATTAAAAAAAACATCACCACATCAGCGATGAAAAGAATGACTTTATTAAACAACAACAACCCGTTTTCAAATCTGTTTATTATAAGTCTTGGATTACATAGAGCAGTAAACTGTCCTTTATCCATCCATCCATCCATCTTCAACCGCTCACTCCTTTTCAGTGCTGTTATACAAAAATAACGCACACATTCTGACCAATCAGTGTTCAACCGCCCTGTGGTATAACAAAGAACAAAAATACGACATCCTTAAATGATTACGTGCGATTCATGAGGTTTTGAATCAGCATTTCACACACGTTATGAGAAATTGTGCGGATTAATTCTTCTGTAATGTTTTATGGCAGTTGGCAAACCAGTTTATGGTGCATTCTCCGACACATAGTGGCATTGAGTGCTGCGTAGTAATTGTTGGTTGTGAACACACCCTTATTTGCCGGCATGAGCCGGAAGTGCACCGATGAACTGTCTCTGGAGGAGGTCTGTAGCGAAAACATTATTCATCTTTAAACAAATCATCAGTCGTGTGACGGTGTACTCCAAAATATTTTATTTCACCTGCAATGGGTATTATTTTGCACAGTGTGACACATTTGTCATTTTATCGCACTGGTTATCATTAAGCTCTAGCTAGCAGTGCTGCTCTTAGCCAGAGTTAGCTCGCTATATTGTGTAAACAGTCATGTAGGCGGTCTGATGTTTGTTGAGTTGTAGAGTTAACGTGTCTGTATTTGTTTGCCATGCAAGTACATCACTATTACTACGATCTTTGGTTGTATGTCAGAACGTTATTTGAATGTAGTGAGGTTGTCTGCTCGCTAGCTAGCATTCTCGATGACGTCAGTTTTGTTCTGGATTAAAGCCCGCAGTAAGAGTGCTCAGTGCTGTGTTTAGGGGATGGAGGTGGACTATCAGCCAGAGGATCTGCCCGTGTCCTGCTATGATGAGCGCGGTGTTGAACATGGTGTTAAAGACATGAGGCTGGAGGCTGAAGCTATAGTCAGCGACGTCCTGTTTGCAGTGAGCAACATGTTCGTATCTAAAACTCTCACCAGTGGTCTGGATTTGGCTTTTATCAATGTGGAGACGAGAGAAGGAAAGCACTACTGCTTAGAGCTGAGTGAAGCAGGGCTCAGGGTGAGTGCAGAAACACTGTCTGCTTTTCTTAATGCTTTGTTTTTAACACCACTGAACTCTCATTGCATTGTACTGTATTGTACTGCAGGTGGTGGGACACACCTTTGATCAGGTGGATGCAGGTCTGAGCACTCCATATCATGAGACTGTTTACTCACTCCTGGACTCTCTGAGCCCGGGTTACAGAGAAGCATTCGGAAATGCCCTGCTGCAGCGACTCGAGAGGCTCAAACCAAACGGCCAGTGAAGAGTTCAGCCTGAACCCCGGCTCCGCCTGAACCCCAGCTCTGCTTCCAGACATCTTTGCTTGCTAGCAGTTCTGTGCAACAGTCAGTTTAAAGCACCTGTGGCACCCTTTCCAATCTGAAACACCTTCCTGGTTTATTTTAGTAATGCTTTTGATTTTATAATTGACCATTTTTTTTTTTTAAATTGTGGTTTATGCTATGGGGGAGGAAGAAAAACAGAGGGTGCTGGACGATTGAGTGTATGGTCTAGAAAATACTGAAAATACTTTTGCACATGACCAACTAATAACAAAATTTGTTAATCACTTGGTCAGCCAATATTGTGACTAGAAACAAAAACCAGCTCTTGCTCTTTTACCCTGTAAAGCTTTACTATTTTGACTAAACTGGACCTGAAAAGCTGCTTGTTTTTACAAAAAATAAAAACCGGTTGATTTCTATGATGCCTTATTGTGATGGTTTGGAATGTTCTGTCCAATGTGAAATTTCCTTACAATATACTTTGTTTGGAAATGTGGTTGTGTATCCATTTTCTTTTCACTTTGTAACACGTGATTTTGCTTGACTGAATTGCTTCAGCTGTATTAGAAAGGTTGTCTAGACATGGTGTTACCGACTGTAGTGTCTTTCATTTAAAGAGAAAACCTCATGTGGCTCTAAAACAAAATAAAACATCTACTTGAATGTTAGTGAGATGAAAGGGGTTGATTGGCAGTTCATGAGATTGAAATTCATTGTCTTGTCAGTAGACTGTTTTTTTAAACTGCACAATGACCTTAAATTATGACTGTTACATAAAATCAGTACAGGAAACTGCAGTAATAGCATTTAAAAGGGATAGTAAATATAAAAGTTCCCTTAATTGAACAGACAAAAGGAGCAGCACTGTGTGTTGATACAAGAGTCAATCAGCTTTAAAGTTTGCTCTCATGTCTTTATGTTCCTGTTGACATTCAACCTCCATTTTTATTAGATTTTGCCTTAAACAGATTTGGCTGCTTTATGGAAATAAGGCCAATCGTCAGTCCAGCTCACTTTTTATTGAAACACTATGTCTACAACCTCAAACACATTGAATTAGCATTGGGAGTTTATTCAGAAATCCTAGATATAAATGTGTGAGACTGGATTGGCAAGCATGATACTCAATTTAATAAAAGCACACATTAATGACTGACGTTACACATCTATTAGTGTATTTGGATTTTATTTCAAGAAAAATTAATCTGGCTGAGAATCACATGAACAAAAAGGTATTACTGTTGAGCAAGAAAACTAAAAACAGCAGTACAGTGTGACAAACACTCCTGCAGTCATGGCACAATTTTGACCAACCCAAGTTAAAATGATCTTTATTTCAGACACATGCTTGTAAAATATTTGTACTCATTATAACTTCAATATTAAAATTAGACACTTTAGTGTAGAAAGTCTGAGTTACCACTGGTTAGCCACAGAAGCCAGGAAAATGCATTTAGATGTTCTTTTGATCATTAACATTGACCACTTAAAACATTAACTCAATTACTGACTATAATAAGTCATTAAATATTTCCTCAGTTTAAAAAGGAGTTCATTAGTAATTAGAAAAAATATATAAAACAGATTTTATATCTCATTTCTTTAAAAAAAAAAAAGTTCATAAAAACCACAATATCCCTTTCGAGGTTTCCTTTGCTGGAGTTGGCGTAGATCTTCAGCTGACTATCTGGACAGGAAACTTAATGCAGAACAAATCTTTACTGGAGTCGTCTCCAAGTTCCCACTCCACAACCAGTCTTAACTTAAAAACATAAATAAAAGAAATTCAAATCACAATTATACAAGCAAGGGACCACCAGATCACATAACTGTTGCTTCGATTGTAGATGCTTGTAACGCTAATGGTTCTATTTAACAGACAGGAGAAATAAAAACTTACTGCTGGATACTCTGCTTTAACAGGAAGCTGGTTAACATAACTGTAGGTGATTTGCTTCTGAATAGGGCAATGGATTCCACACTTGCAGCCATCATCAACAGGGATTGGAAAGGGAACAGGGACACCAGCGATCACGCCATGGACCACAGCTTTGCTTGTCTGACTATCAGTCGCTGCAAATTAGACACATGAGCAAAGTTTTTGTTGTTTTTTTTTTGCTTAAGTGGTGTTCATAATCATGACGAAACAAAATGGTACTTTTTGCACAGTATTATTTACAGGATTTGCCCTCCATGCAACCTAAAGGTGAAAGTAGGCTCAGCAGAAGTGCATGAATGAATGCACAGACGCAGAAATGTAGTGTGAACTTAAAAATAATAAAATTATTCTAATGTTTAAAATTATATTTAACAGAATACAGTAAGTTACAGTTAACAGCTGAGGGATTATGGCCTTGTTCAAGGGTCCAACAGTGTTGTTACTGTGCTAGTACCTCCTAGAGTCAGATTTTAACACTGGGTTACTGCTGCCTGCCTACATACATGGACGTGAAACTACAACTTGCTATTCAACCTTTGTTCACACCCCAACCACAGTACATGGAAACCTGTCCAATCACACCCGTATGTGTTCGTTGAACATCCCACTCCAGATTTACCATTATAATAACAGTCTCTCTACTGGGAAGGCTTGTCACTAAATTTTGGCTGTGGGGGATTTGTGCTTCTTCAGTCACAAAAACATTAGCAATGTCAGGCACTGAAGTCAAGTGAGGAGGCCAAATAGTCTGGTCTAATTCAAAGGTGTTCAGTGGTGTTGAGGTCAGGGCTTGGGACACTTGACTTCTTCCACATCAACTTTGGCAAACCCTGTCTTTATGAACCTCACTTTGTGCACAAGGGCACAACATTTGGGCCTCTTAGATCCACTGAAGGGAAACTAATGCTCCAGTGCATCCCTACTTTGGGGAAGGCCCACGCATGGCCTGAGTCAAGTGTCCATGTACTTTTGGCCATTTTTTTTGTTTGTTTATCTCACACACAGAAATTTACACATTAGACTGACAAGTGAATTTTTCCATTTTACAGTATTAAATAGTACACAAGTGGAAAAGCAGTATAAAGTTGATTACCGCTGGTGAAGGTCACATTTACAGTATAGGTCTTTCCCTTGTGAAGCTGGCATGGCTGACTTGGGCAGGGAGAAATGTTAACCTCCTTCACAGTTCCAACAACCGAGCCTAGATCATATAAATGGGGGGGGGGGGGGATTAAACCGCGGTGAAGTGATGCATGACTGACTCAGTCACACAATGATTACAGGCACGAATGTGTCAGTACATAGGAAGTGGTTTTATGCCGAGGTGACATGGTGCTTCTTAAATGAAGAAATTAAGTTTTGCAAAGTGATCATGGACAAAAAGAGCATCGTTACATTTACAGAAGTTTATCAATAAACAGCCACATTTCTTATGTGTGCATAATGAAAATGATCAACAAGAATCAGTTAATAGAAGTTGCTGAATTAAAGCTCTACACTCACTGGTCAGCTGTGAAAGAATAGTGTAGCACACTTCCTAATATATGACAGCAGCTCGATGCAAATCGTTTTGCAAACTAAGCAGAGAAACAACAGCTTCCCTTTTCAAAATACAGATTACATCAAGTCTTTGGAATACATCCCATTACCATCATGAAACAGCAAGTTATTATCTGTAGCTGGAAAAAAAATAATTCTCTATTCCCTCACCAATTTAATCATTACAGGGAGAATTTGATGTACTTGTGTGATATATATATATATATTCAAGGAGATCTAATCTAGTTTCAAGACAATAAGGCACAGCAGCATTAACACACCCTTACTACATTTTGGCTTGGTACTCTTGGTATTGGCTTTTGGGCCAAACACCCTGATCCAGAGAATTTTGGACAGTGGTGGTTCAATGGTTAAGGTTCTGTGTTATTGATCAGAAGGTCAGGGGTTCAAGCTGCCACTGTCAGGCCCCTGAACAAATCCCTTAACCCTATCTGCTCCAGAGGCACCACATCTGGCTGACCCTGCACTCGGTGCCAAACTTAACAAGCAGGGACATGTGAGGAAAATAAATAAATAAATAAAAACGAATGTCACTGTGCTGTGCATGTGAGAAAGACTACTTCTCTCGTTCATACAATGGAGCAGTTGAGTGTTGAGGATTTTGCTCAGGGGTCCAGCAGTGGCAGCACTGGGATTTGAACACATGACCTTCTGATTAGATTTATCAGACAAAATGTGCAGGTGGATTTTATCACAATGAAATACAGAAGTAATACTGCTTTGGTAGAAAAAAACAGCATGAAGATGCATGAAACAATCGGTGAGCCGAGTCATATGATCCGACTCACTGAAAAAGGTCAGAATTTCCATTCACCATGTTTAATACAAGGGTTTCATCACGAGGAGACATGTGTGTTGATTTACTCACCACAGTCAATAAACTTCACCTGCTCTGCACGTGCGAGGCGCAGCAGCAGCGGGAGGAAGAAGGCACACGCAATAAAACGGAAGTCCATCGCACAGGTGATTCCTACCTACCGGTCAGACACAAAACAAAACTTATCCTGGAGTTTAAGAGTTCCCCTTTTTACAAAACAGCCTCAAACATGAACTCTGACCCAAAGCTACAAACAACGCCGTACCATTTAACCACGTGACTATTTACACGCCGCTAAATAAACACGTTCGACCGAGTTTCACAAAAACCATCCAAAACACACAGAACAGCCGACTGGTCTACAATTAATCACCGCTTTTTATTTCACTCATACTCATCATGACACACAAACAAACACAAAGAAGATAAACCGCCATTAAAGCAGCGTTAATACGCACCGCACCACGCCTGAAAACTGGCCCAGTCACTCCTAGCTCACTAAAACATCACAAGACGACTCTGGCTTCTTTTATGGAAAAACCCACAGATCCGTGGCGTGTTCCACTCGTGATTAGCTTGACAAGCGCTCTCAGCCAATCACAATCGTCTCTCTCAAACACGGTGACTAATAGAATTGCTCGCTTTGAGGGGGAAAAAAGCCTTCACATCCCGCCTCGTTGCCAGATATACTAAAAATCAAAAGGATAAACTTTGGGCTATAACAACAAGCTCTACTTTGTCCAAGAAGAACGTGAGGAGATCGACTAACTAAAAATTGTATCATAAATAATTTTATCGTATATTCTTTACATTATCTAAAAGCCTCAACGATTAAAAAACAAACAAACAAACAAACAAAAAGACTTTGAGCAATGTTTGTTAAAGATCTGGCAACCCTTTACCAGTCGTTGTTGTGTTATGGAAGATGTCACTCTCTAGAGCACTGACGATGAGCGCACTCAAAACAAGAGCGTGGAAAGTTATCAAGTAGGTTTATAGCTAAGTGCGAGCGTGTAAAAATTTACCTGGAATTTGAAGGTGGAAAAAATAGACCGATTAAACCAGCTTTTTAATGCTTACGTTTTGAGTAAGTGTGTCGAGTCATCCCCCTGTGCTGTTGGCTAGGCTAGCGCGCGACTGCTAGTCTGGCCGCGTTATATCCTCAGCCCCAGAGTCAAGGGCCGAGCTGCTGCTGAAACTAACGCTACTGTTAACTAACTCACAATCATTCATTCATGTCACATCATATTGTACTGCATGTGCGCATTTAGTATTTAGTTTAGTAATGATTATTTATTCGTCAGTCTTATCTCAGTATGTGTGGGTGTTTTCTTTCTATGGTCTTTAATGTAAGCTGTAGAGAACTTCCTCCTGATTCCCTTTGCGGCTCAGATGTTTATAAAGACACTCATTCAATTACTGTAGAGTTGTCTAACAGCTGGTTTTGTTTTGCAGTGTGTCTTCAGCAGGACTGAGACCTTTGCAGACATGTGATCAGTCCCCTCTTGTCTCCACACTGTGTTATAGCAGCAGCTCATCACAGGGACAGCAGCAGGTCTCTTCCAGTCCCACTGATCATACAGTACAACTTAGTGATGCGTGTGTCAAGGTTTGTTAATCCTCTCACTCCATTACGATATAGTAGCACCAGAGTATGACTTTGTGTATATATTTTATTTCAGAAATGTCCATTTAGGTGTGTTCTACAAAGATTGAAGGTGAGCCACAGATAAATAACTGTAAATAAATGTTCAGGAATATTGTCACTGAATCACGCAGAAGTTGACATGGCTCATTGGCAGCTTTCCCACCCCAAAACTGGATGAACTTGTTTGTCTTTGCCTGTTTATTCATCATCAGTAACCGTTTTATCCTGGTCAGGGTCACAGTGGATCCGAAGCCTATAACAAGAACATTTTAGTGGTGTAAAGTCTCTGGTGTACTTAGTTTTTTTTACGCATACACAAGCGTGTGCACACAGTGGTACGCATAGCCTTTCAAAGTATACTCTATTTGACATGTACACATACGCACATAGTCGACGCATGCGCATTACGACAACTTGCACTACCCCTCCTGGCCTACAAGAGTCAGTAGAGAGCAGTAAAGCAGGTCTTCTGGTGTGAAGGATGACACCGAAGAAGAATCAGAACATCGCGAAGGACAACACTTGGTCAGTCTCTCGCCACGATTAGCACCCATGTACAAATCATTATATTCTTTAAGGCTAGAATTATCCAAATGCAGGTAATTCTGACCTGCATTAGTTACCATCTTTTCCGTTTTTTGTTTTTTCTTCGACTAGCTTGAGAATCAACGGCCATGGATCACTGCTGCCACCTTGTGGAAGAACTAAATAGCGCAGAAGAATTAAATGTGCATGTGCGGTTTGGAAAATCGGGCGGCACACACCCAGTACGTGCGTACGCTGCTAATGACGAAATTTGCGTCACGTGTACTGTACGATGTTCCTCGTGTACGTGTAAAAAGTGAAGCATACAGTACTTTCTGGTTAAGGGTTGGGAATGCACTCTGGATAGGATGCCAGTCCATTGCAGGCCACAATGCACACATATATACACATTCATTCACACCTAGGGGGCAATAGCTAATCCACTTACTATGGAATTAAATTTGTGGCAAAAGTGTTGAACATAACTTTTCAAGAAATGAACAAAAATATACACAGAGAAAGAAGAAAGTATGCACTCTTTTTGTGAAGAATGTGCAAATATTGGGGCATACTAACACATCATGTAACGGAAGAGAACACTGTCACCGTAAACAAACTCCTCACTGCATTTCAGTCTTTCTTCTTCCATGATTCCTAATATAATTTATACCATATCATTTCATTTATCGTTCCCTTGATTTATTTTTCCACATTTCATTTACACGTCTCTAAAATGCATCCTTGAATTTGGTGAAGCAAACCATCACAAAACTCCTCCTTCGCGCAAGGAGTTGTGGTTATTCTGCATATTTGACCCATTTCCAACAGCGGAAATATGATGTTGAGATCCATCTTTTCACACTGAGGACAACTGAGGGTCTCACAACTATTACAAAATGAGCAAACATTCACTGATGCTCAAGAAGTAAGAGCCAGGGGGATGTAAACTTTTGAACAGGATAATCGGTGTACATTATTATTTTGTTTAAAGATTTTTAATTTTGTACTGCTCTTCAGATACTAAATAAGATACTGACATAATAATAATAATTTACACTAATCATCCAGCTCAAAAGTTTACACCCCCCTGGCTCTTAACGTATTGTGTTGTGACTCCATCAGTGAATGTTTGCACTTTTTGTAATAGTTGTGTATGAGTCCCTCAGTTGTCTTCAGTGTGAAAAGATGGATCTCTACATCATATCGCCGCTGTTGGAAATGGGTCAAATATACAGAAGATGCTGGAAAAGTAAAGAATGTGCAGGACCTGGAGGATTTTTCCTGAAGAACAGTGTACAGTTTAACTTCTCAGGACAAACAAGGGGACTCATGAAGAACTATCACAGAACATAAACACAGTCGTTGATCATGCAGGTAACAACACACAGTATTAAGAACCAAGGGTATGTAAACTTTTGAACTGGTTCATTTGAGTAAATTCAGCTATTACCTTGTCTTCTGGTCTATATGTAAACATCTGTTATGTGAACTAGTTTATTCAGGACAGAACTAAATAAAATACAACATGGGATTTTTATGATGCCTCTTATTTTATTAACAGTATTAAGATTTAGCCGATTCTGCAAGGGGTATGCAACGTTTTGGGCACAACAGCATAGGGAAGTCAAAAGTACCAGTACTTCGGCTACATCCGAAACCGCATACTTAAATGGCGCACTTATATAGAGCTTTTATCCAAAGCGCTTTACACTGTCTCTCATTCAGTCCTGTTGCATTATGAGATTGTTTGACTCGCGTAGTGTACATTGGTTGCGTACTGCAAAATCTCGCTGGGAGCAGTACGCCATCTGGGAATTTCTCACCTTCTGTCTCTCGCATACTGAAAATTCGGATATTATCTAACATTAGATAATATACGGACCACCACCTCCTGTGCTAGACTTAGTTTCATACAATTTAAAGTGGTCCATAGAGCTCACCTCTCTAGGAGTAAACTATCTAAAATATATCCCAATGTTCCTGACATCTGTGAAAAATGTAAACTTTCACCGTCTAACCTGAGTCATATGTGTGCACTCTGTCCCAAACTACAGAACTTTTGGAACTCCTTTTTTAGGACTATGTCCGACATTCTTAGAATCAATTTGGAGGTTTGTCCTCTAATTGCAATCTTTGGTGTTTCATTTTAGTGTCAGCCTCTGAACCTTAGACAAGCTAGTGTTGTGGCCTTTGCATTGTTTGCATAGTCTGGCTTAAAGATCTAATGTTCTTTTTGAAGCTTTGAAAAAAATCAAGTATAACATCAGAGGTAGCGGAGACTCATTTTTGGGAAAATGGCAACAGTTGATTACCTACTTCAAGGATGTACGCACCCTGGAGGTAGATTAAGGAGAGGT
>JAFFST010049385.1:12565-26951 GCA_022414735.1 Noturus placidus
CCAAAGGAGACAGCAGTGTATCCCTCTACAGATAAAGCTGTCCACACTGAGACAACCACTCGGAAAGAACGCTGAACTAACCAACCCTTACCAAAACTAAACATTTCAGTAAGAGAAATCCCCTACTGACTTCAAATCTGATAAACAGTCTGCGCACAATAACAGATATAATGTCCTTAACTTTAACTTAAAAAAATAATAAAAAGAAAAAATAAAAAGAACACGCCGCTGTGCAGGTGATACACTCAGACAAATCTAAATCATGAGACAATAGCATGGTCAAAAACAGGCAATAGGTCAGGCGATCAGCAAACAGGCTTAAACGAGGCAAGGCAAGAATCTAGAACGAGAAACCAGAAACATAATCAAAGACCATGAAACAAAACGAGGAACAATGTTCAAACGCTTGGTATGGTGATAACACTCAATACTTCGCAAAGAGTGAAAGCCTCAAAAGTCCTTTTAAACTAAGGTGTGATTGGATGCAGGTGAGCGTTCTGGGAATTTCAGTCCATGACGGCCATGTTTGTAGGCCGCAGTGTAGGATGGGAAATATAGTCACTGGTTTGCTGTGACATGACAGCCTCCCTTTTTCTCTTTCTTGAAGATGAAAATATCTTGTAAGGTTACAAAAAAATCACAATGCGCTTTGTCGTGAAGTCTTTCCGGAAAAGTGTCGGAAACGTTTTACCTTTGACTGTTACAAAGCACTGACACTGGAGACTCCTTTGAAAAATGTTAAATAAAGATAAACAAACGGGAAGCTTCGCCATATTAATAATTACACATTTTAAATATCTGTTTATTTAGAGCATCCGATCATGCTATAGAATAGAATTTGTATAGAATTAGTGTAAGTTGTATAGAATTTGTGTAAGTTGTTTCTTTAGAAATGACCAACCAGAATCCAGAGTTCAGCAGCGCCATGGTGATGAATTAATCCAACGCACGGGTGCTCAAATTATTTTTGCAGCAAGGAATCCTATTATCACTTAAATAAATTCCACAGACCACCACAGGGCAGATTTTTTTTTCTTTTTTTTTTTTCTAAGAAAATAGTGCACTTAGAACTGACTGATGTTCTGAATATACAAATATATAATACATCATTTCCGTCCTGACTTTCTCCTTTTCTCTTTCTTTAAATTCTTTATTTTTCTCCATTACTTTTTGAAGCTCTTCTGCTGGTTGGGAAATTGTGTGTGGGTGCTGCACTTTCATTTTAGCACCTTCCACTAATGAGGATTCGAATACAGCAACCATTAAGCTGAAAATATTGCTCACTGCCATTAGGCACTGTCCAGGGATTATCGCTTTGCTCCTCAATCAGCGGAAGGAGCAAGGAAATGACTTCAATATGAAGTTTTCTGTCTCATATTAAAGGGGGGGGGGGGCATTAGTGAATAAGCTGTCATGGGAACCAATTTTTAAGAGTAGAGGGTTCAGAGTAGGAATCCATCACATGTACCGATATACTATAGTACACACTATTTTATTATTATTATTATTATTATTATTATTATTATTATTATTATTATTATTATTATTATTATTATATGGTTACAGTGCCTTGCGAAAGTATTCGGCCCCCTTGAACTGTTCGACCTTTTGCCATGTTTCAGGTTTCCTCATAAAGATATAAAACTGTAATTTTTTGTGAAGAATCAACAACAGGTGGGACACAATCATGAAGTGGAACCAAATTTATTGGATATTTCAAACTTTTTCAACAAATAAAAAACTGAAAAATTGGGCGAGCAAAATTATTCAGCTCCTTTACTTTCAGTGCAGCAAACTCTCTCCGGAAGTTCAGTGAGGGTCTCTTTCGCAAGGCACTGTATGTAAAATAATTATAGACTAGTAATATTCTGTTCAGCCTAAGAAAGGAATAAAACACTGACACTGGAGAAAATCCCCCATGTATACATCTTTCTTTGTTAACACTAGTTTTTAAATCTGTGTATTAAATTATTTAGAGCATCTGCTGTGCAAGTCCCTGTGTATGCTGTTACTATAGAAACAATAACATGAATGATGAATATATAGAGCAATGACTGAATCTGTGCTTGAGTAGTGGTTTATCTACAATCTTTCTAATCAAATACGTTTATTTTCTTCTGTGTGGAGGAAAAGGAACTTATGAAACTACGGAGACTCAGTCACTGAAATAGAAATGAGATTTGGATTCCTGGACATCGCTGTTCGCTCTGGATTTGGTGCTTAAAGACATTATTTTTAAAACAGATTTGGGTCAAGTGTTGGCCCCTTTAGCCAAAGTTTGCCAGCCACAATAAATACAAACACACATCCAACATGTGATATGAAGCAGAAATAAGGAGTTACATCCGTACATACAACATGTGCACACTGACAAATCTATACTTACGTTTAGACAAGGTGTCAAATAAGATTTCTTATTCTCATCATATCCATATTTTATTCCCGTGATGTCAGCTTAGCTGAAGATCAACTGGAACCTGAACTTCAGTTCTAATTTGAGACATGTTCATTCCAGCAAGTCAACTTATATAACCGTAGAAATCTGATCAGGAATAAATTGATCGGAGTACTGGATAAACCTTAGCTAGTTCTGGTGGTAGGCCAAGTAAGACCAACCCATATCTCCTCCATTGGGTCCAAATTTATCTTAGTAAATTGCAGCAGATGCTAACTTCACATTTCAGCGTCGGTTCTGCTTCACAAGCCAAATCCTTTAATTGGTTCGCCCTTCTCCAGTAATCATCCTGGATTTCATTCAAATTCCACAAATCTCAAAATAAAGAGTGAGAAGTGAATCTGTTCTCCATCTGTAGGGAATCATATAAGTATTCTGCTAGGGCTGACACCACAGTGGGACAGCAATTAATTCCATGGCACCATAGACGGGAATGAATCTCACCACCTCTGGTTAAGCAGTCCTCATTTGTGCTTGTTCACTTTTTCTCCCACTGCGCATGCAGAGGCATAGAAATGACAGTGCTTTCATCAAAAAAGACATTCACCACAGGAAACCACTTACCAAAGAATCCAATTACCCAAGCTACAGGACTGTAAGATACTGACAGTTACGCTCTAACATTTGAAGGGTTCGCAGAATTTTGAGACGAAAGCTTACAGGTATTAGGAAAAGAAATAAAGAAATTACTGTCAGCGTGACCTTTTGGACGATTCTCATGGGAGTCCATGGATTATGAATGGGAAATAAAAGCAACGTCACAATGGGAACTCCATGTGTATTCATAGTGGCCCCAGGGATCTCCAATGAGGTGCATTCTTGGGAAATGATGGCAAATATATATATATATATACCATGAAAAGAGGACACCATGAAAAAATCCCACAATGTCTGATGGACTCACATGATTTTCTGGATATGAATGTAGAATGTGATGAATATTTCACATTCGTGAGTAATCCATAGAAATCTATTAGAAGCCGCATAGAAATCCTATTCCATATTCCAATGGATAATGCTAAAATCCAATAGAAATACAGTAAAAACCAGACTGTATTCCACTGGTTAGCCATCACATTTCCTCCACTCTGTGCCCGTTGCCCGTTGCGCTGCTGTCATGTCATGTCCTTTTTGTTTACATTTTGTGTCCTTGCCCAGCAATTTTCCTTGAAAATTCAATATCTGGGCTTCTGTAACATGCAGTAGTGTGAAGCAGGACCGGATTCTCTCACACTACACTCAGCATGTGTTTTATTATTGACTGTCCAAGAATAATCTTTGCAGTCCAGACTGAAGGTCAAAGAACTAGTAGGAAGCATCAAACAAAAAAGAAAAATGGGTGAGGGTGAAAACCATTAAACACAAAGGATGGAAAGTACAAAACAAGGCTAGGATTTAACATGTTAAGACTTCGCAATGAGACCATGGCTGCATTCAAAATCACTTACTGTGACAGTACCTACAGCATTTGATTCAGTAGCTACTGCTCGGCCGTTGATACAGTACATACACAGTATGAGTACAATCCGTACATACTGCATCCATCATGTTGATATTGTCATGTGACCTACAACTTCAAAAGATCCGACCTTCTGCCTTCCACCATTTTTTATTTGGGTATTTCTCGCCAACTGTTCCATGAATACTGAGAATTCAGACATATTACTTCTTTTGTGTATCACCTACTGTACAGCAGGGTAGTAGGGTTTCAATAGAAAGTTTTATTGTATAGCATTTTCTCTTATTTATTTGAGAGAATTTGAATAATAGGAGAATTTCCAGATGTTACCTCGTACTGCAAAAGGCAGCCATGTCAGGACCAGCTTATAATGCTTCATTGTGAGGTTTCCTTTTATTTAACTTTCTTCAATTGTGAGTTCAAAATGCACACAAGATGTCATTAAATCACACTAAACCATTATCCTCGGTACTTATAATTCCATTCTCTTGTGTTGCGGTCATTCATAAAAGCATCACAGAGCGGACTTATACACTAAAGTGGACACTGTTAGTTTGCAAGGAAGTATATCAGACAAGCTAATCCAGATAGATAACATTGCCAAATATCTTAGAAAATGATCATATACTGTAGATACACAGATACCAGCTACACTGTCATTACTAACATTGCAGAATGGCGTCAAAACCTAAAATCGTAGCAGAGAGTGTCAGTGTGTTCGCTAGACAGCCAACTTAGCCTACTGATGCTTCAGAGAAAGTTGGCAGCCGATCTTAGCTAATGATTATTAAAGATAACATTCAACAAATTCAAACACACATTTCTCCAAAAAGTATGCAGATTTTCCGAAATCTGAATAATTGTTTCAACAAGGTGATGCTAGTAGGAAATGCTAGTCCAGTAGCCACTCCCTCATTTTCATTTTCTACCCCCTAGCGCTAAACCTCTTGCATACAAATCTCTCATTTTTATTTAGTTCTAGTAAGAGCTTCTCTAATTGTGCACACCATCAGTAGAAAAGAGCAGAGAGCAAAGAGCAGAGCGTGTGGTCTGAGTTAGCGCTCCGCTCTGTTTGCCCGGAGCCTGAGCTGTACGTGTGTACTCATATTAGTGGAAGTGTTAAAGGCAGCAGAGCGAGGGAGGCCAGCTATTTTTACCAGCAAGCCGTTGCCTTTGCCCAGTCTCCACTTGTGCTTGCCCTACACGCACAGCCGTATGTGTCTGAGTCCCATGATAACACATATTGGCGGGCAAGACTGCACACTCTCTCTCTATCTCTCGCTCTCTCTGTCTCTCTGCACATTTTAGGTAATGTTAAATGTTCAGAAGTGGACACACACACACACACACACACTTACACCATTCTCCATCTGTCTGCAAGGTCAGACCTTTAAAAAAAGACACACCGCCTGAAGAAGTAGAATGAGTGCTTCTGGCGCAGAGCTATTTTAAGCCTTTTGCTTTATTTGCATTATGTTCAGTTTAACTTGGAGGTGTACAGTTAAAGTATGCTGCAGCTTGGCCTTTAGATAGCTTCTGTGCAGAAAAAAGAAAAGAAAAGAAAAGAAAAGGACAACTATACCACAGAAGATTTAATTGGCATTACAGTGATAATTTTTTATTTCTTTCTCCGCTAAGAAAGAGGTGGTTGAACTCTGTGATACAGTATGGACAGAGGTGAAGAGTAGAATTTTGTGATACAGTATGGACAGAGGTGGAGAGTAGAATTCTGTGATACAGTATGTACAGAGGTGGAGAGTAGAATTTTGTGATACAGTATGTACAGAGGTGGAGAGTAGAATTCTGTGATACAGTATGGACAGAGGTGGAGAGTAGAATTCTGTGATACACTATGGACAGAGGTGGAGAGTAGAATTCTATGATACAGTATGGACAGAGGTGGAGAGTAGAATTCTGTGATACAGTATGGACAGAGGTGGAGAGTAGAATTCTGTGATACAAGATGTACAGCATAACAACCTATGAAGACATTTCTAAGGTATGATTTTAAGTAGTGATTATAACAGATATAATACCCAATAACAAAGAAATTCAGTCCCATTCTGCTTTTTAAACAACTCATTGAATTGACATATTTGATTTCTCCTTAATACAGTCCCCTCTTTATGTCGTTAATACATTAATACAGGATACAGTCCCCTCCAAAAATTAATTTGTTCGGGTGAAGTCTTCGAGAGCAGAAATATATAGGCCATAATAAAAGATGCACAGCATTCATGAGCAGTAAGAAATGGAAAGTCAGATTGAAATTCTCAAAGAAAGCCAGAAAAGTTCTGGAACCAAGATGAACCTCTACCCAAGAAGGAAATGAGTAAGTGTGGAGAAAAAAACAGATCTGCTCATGATTCAAAACATACATGCTCACCTGTGAAACATGGTGGAGGTAGTGTCAGGGCGTGGGATTGCATGAATGCTTCTGGAACAGGCTCACTCATCTTTATTGATGATGTAACTCATGATAATACAGTAGCAGCAGAATGAATTAAGAAGTTTACAGGAACATTTCGTCTGACATTTTACAAAAGAAATGCATCCAATTCAATCGGGAGGAACTTCATCATGCAGCAAGATGATGATTCAACTCAACAAAGGACTTTATCAGAGGGGAAACGTGGAAGGTTCTAGACTGGCCAAGTCAATCACCACACCGTAACCCAGCTGAGCAGCATTTGACCTCCTGAAGAGGAGACAAGCAAACAAACAAAAACTGACAGAGGCTACGGTAAAAGCCTGGAAAAGCGTCATAAATGAAGAAACCAACAATTTGGTGATGTCATTGAGTCGCAGGCTTGATACAGTTATTGCAAGCAAGGGATATGCAATCAAATATCAAGCGTTATTTACTGTAATTAACTGCTATTGTGATGTAAAGTTGTAAAGTTCCACATTATTGTGTAAAGTTGTGAGGATTTTTATTATGATGTAAAGTTGTAAGTGCTGTGTTAAGTTATACAGTTTACTACTAAGATATACAAAGTTGCACGTTGTATTGTGATGAGAAGTTGTGAAGTTTTGTGTAAAGTTGTACGGTTCTATAGTATGTTGTAAATTTGTAAAAAAAAATGTTATTATGATGTTAAGTTGGAAAGCTCTGTAGTATGATGTAAAATTGTATAGTGTTAGTATGTATTATTATTATTATTATTATTAAGTCTTTACTGTGTTGTAAAGTTGGAAGGTTCTGTTATATGTTGTATTATGATCTAAAATAGGTTGGTAGTGTGATTTCTTGACAATGCCTCTAGTATAACTAATGTATTAAATAATTATACAAATCAAGTCAGGTCTCAAAAAGTACTATGCAAATGCTTGCTAGGATTATTTGAGAATGGTGATAAAATGCACTACGAACACTACTTATAATACGATATGTGTGTGTGCGTGTGTATGTGATTGTGCCCTGTGATGGACTGGCACCCTGTCCAGGGTGTACCCTGCCTTGGGCCCGATGCTCCCTGGGATAGGCTCCAGGTTCCCCGTGACCATGAAAAGGAGTAAGCGGTTGAAGATGGATGGATGGATGGATGTACAATGCATTTTAAAAAGATTGTCAATATGTATAATGGATTATGAATGCATTATAAAATAGTATAAATGTATTCATAGTTCATTATAGATATTGCCTTCATAGAAAGTTTTAGCGAATTCTACATCAGATACAGTCTTGTGTATCTATCTCAAACTGCATCCTTCCTTCTCTAATCTTAGTACTTCATAGCAATTCACCCACTGTTGCTATGAAGTACTTCATAGCAACGCCTCTCTCTTGCTTCCTTTCTGTCGCTCTTGGCTGCTCTGCCTTTAACATATTCTCTGTCGTTTTCGCAGATCTGTTGGTATTCATTCAAACTTGTAGTCTCCACTTGTGTTTGTCTTCCTCGTGTGTATCATATTAGAAGTATTGCAATCTGTTTTGTGTTCTGAAGATTTTTCTTTTTGCTAGCTAGCTCATGTTAGCCATCTACTTAGATATTATTGGATTAGTGTATAGATGGACTTCTTTTATTTTAAGGACGGAGTGTGATGGTGCATGATGTATCTTAGGTGTCAATATGCAAAATGTCATAAAAACTCAGACCCGGTAGTTCTGAAAGTAAATTAATATTACAAGACTTTGAAGGGGGTTCCCAGTGAGATCCTTGGCTTGGGTTACTGTCGGTCTGGAGTGTCACATATTCTCCCCATTTTTCTCCCCATATATGCATAGCTTTCCTCTTGGTCCTCCGGTTTCCTCCCAATCCAAAAAAAAGAGCAGTAGGAAGATTAATGATGCTAAACGTGCGCATGCATGATGTTCTGCATCAATTTGACGGTGTTTCCCAATCTTGAGCCCTGGGTTCATCGGATAGGCTCTGGATCCACTTCAACCCTGACCAGGATAAAGCATTTAATAAAGATAAATAAATGCTTTTCCAGGCTCACAGGCTATCTGGAACAGTTTCAGAGTATTTTTACTCAACTGATTCAATCTCTCTCTCTATCACCGATTAGTCGAGACCGACCTTCGGTCACTTTATGGGTCATCACTCTCCACGTATTTCATCGATGTGATCCACAAAGCATTTCGGCAGAAGTAGTGGGGTAGTTTGCCATTGCTTGCCCCACCCCTCCCTATTTATCCGGGCTTGGGACCGGCGTGTAGCTGCTGCCAGTCACACGGCTGGGTAACTGATTCAATAACAATGTTTAAAAAGAAATGAATACACACTACAGCAAGGCTGATCATGAGAATATTTTGGATTTTATTGAATTTTGCCCCATTTATGGTGGTTTGGCATCACCGCTTGGCAATTCTGGCAATGGGCTTTGGAATTATCTTGCATTCTGCATGATTGGGTCTTGATGAATAGATTACCTTGTACTTTGGCATTAATAACAGCCCATAGCCCACTGCTATTCACATGTGTCTATATTCAAGCTGGCTAATTTGTTTTAAATATCTAGTGTGTAATAACAGGTCAGGCCCATCTCCTGGACTTCTTTTGAACAGTGATTAAAAGAAATAGGCACATAATCTGTGCCCATTGATATAATGGCTCTGTATCTACTCTATTATTTCAAGTGGTCTGACAGGTGCAATTATACTCAGCATATGGCGAGAGCGTGGAGGTCATTGCGCCATTGGAAAGTTAGCTTTGTTGTCAAGACTACAGCATGCTGAGTGTGGGCTTGTTGCTTATTTCATTTCATGTTTTCTTTCTAAATTTAGTCTTATTTATTCTTGGCAAACAAGGTGTGTATGTGTGTGTGTGTGTGTGTGTGTGTGTGTGTGTGTGTGTGTGTTTATACGTGTATGAGAGAGAAATTGCGTGGGTGGGTTCAACTGTCAGATCAGAAGGTCTATTGTTGTACCATGTGATGATGATAATATAATTACTATTGTAATTCTACAATTTGGGTGCCAATTGTGTTCCACGGATGTACGCATGTAAAGGTGAAAGACATTACTTGAGTAAAGCGTCCTTCAACATAACCTATGTCCGTTTTTTTAGATAAAAAACAGTAATAAAACCTACAAAGTCTATACCACTACAGAAGACACTATTACCTTGAAATACTGTATATTCATTATCATACAGTCAAAAATCATATTATTTTTACATTACTGTCTGAATTAATTTATTGTGTCATGCTTGAAATGTTGTTGAAACAACTTCTCCAGGAGTCATCCATTAAAAGTTATGAAAAATGTACATTTCAGTCCTATAACTGAACCTTAACTGAACCATAACAGAACCCTACTACCTGAACACATTCACCCTTATGAAAAAATCAACATGTGAAAAATATAGTGCTTTTCTAATCTGATTCTTGGGGGACATGTTGGCTTACTGGTTAGGTGCGAATCCCACCTCCACCCTGTGTGCACAGAGTTTGCATGTTCTCTCCGTGCTTTAGGGGTTTCCGCCGGATACTCGGATTTCTCCACCAGTCCAAAACCATACATTGTAGTCTGACTGGCATGTCCAAATTGTCCATAGTGAGTGAATTGGTTTGTGATTATGTGTGTGATTGTGCCCTGCAATGGACTGGCACCCCGTCAATGACTTTCAGAGTTCAATGACTTTTAGTTCCATATTCCATATTCCATATTCTTTCCATCCATCCATCCTCTACCGCTTACTCCTTTATTGGGGTCACGGGGAACCTGGAGCCTATCCCAGGAAGCATCGGGCACAAGGCGGGGTACACCTTGGACAGGGTGCCAGTCCATCGCAGGACACAATCACATACACACTCACACACCCATTCATACATTACGGACACTTTAGACACGCCAATCAGCCTACCATGCATGTCTTTGGACTGGGGGAGGAAACCGGAGTACCCGGAGAAACCCCCGACACACGGGGAGAACATGCAAACTCCACACACACACATGGCCCTGGTGGGACTCGAGCCCCAGACCCTGGAGGTGTGAAGCGGACATGCTAACCACTAAGTGCTTAAAGTTTTTCTGAAGGATTTCTTTTAGAACCAAACCCTGATATTAATTTTATGATCATGTTTATGATCGTGTTTAATCTTGCGGAATATCCATGGAACAATCTTAAAGTTAGAGCTTTCTCCGAGTTTTACGAAATACTGACACAGGATAATCAGAATCAGAATTGCGAATTTAACAGCATTGTCCATCCATCCATCCATCCATCCATCCATCCATCCATCCATCCATCCATCTTCAACCGCTTACTCCTTTTCAGGGTCACGGGGAACCTGGAGCCTATCCCAGGAGTGTTATAACTAATACATATTAATATATAATACATAAAAAGGAGGGGTGGGGCTTAACACTCAGAAGAAGAGCCTGTTAATCCAAATTCACCCTAGAGATTTTCATGTATGCTTTGACTTGTGACACTATTTCTCTTTAAGAATATCCCTGTTGGGTTTTGCGTCAATACAAAGCTACACTACAGAGTCACAGTACCATCTATCTGACTTTTATCCTCCTTGTGCTTTTTGACCTCTGCAGACTTAAATTCAGAGTTAAGAGTCCAAAAGAAGCATAACTCTGCTGCTTGTTTACAGCACATGTCAAACTTGTCAAAATGTGGAAAATTCAGTCTCGTTCAAACAGCTCAGCATATGTGCCTACTCTCTACAGAGCTCGTCCGTGCCTGCTGGTAGAACGAAATCCCTGCAGACCCAATTATACTCAGTCTGTTCTTATATTTTCTCATACTCGAAGGCTTTCACTGCCGTATTATTTCCATGTAGAGAGTTGAGTTGTGTGACGGACAAAGCAGCCTGGAGCGATTACTGTACATGGTGTGAACTGATGAGCAAGAATGTCCTGTTCCCCTTAAGCTACCTGTCTGCTTGGAGCCTAAAGTGGGCTTTATATTTTACGATCACTAGCATGGAAATGGTTACACATTTTTATCACTGCATCTGGGCCTGTGTGCAGATCGCTGGTTTACCTTCTTTGATATAATATAAGGAATATTACACAAGGCTTCATGCTGTTATAGGAAAATTATCGACATGAAGCTGAGTTACTGTTACCACCCTGACGTTGATCCTTTTTATATAACGGTACATTCCATACGCTTCATTACTCTTATAGATATAAATATATAAATGTTTGACAACAATTTCTAACTTAATAATTAACAACACATTGTACTTTTTATATAATTTACGGCTACATTTAATGTTGTGGGACGTCCTCAAAACTAGTTATTTCTTGTTATCACTAATGCTACAGTATAACAACTATAACCAACTGTTCCCTAATGGCCCTCTAAGTTCTCTTGACATTAATAAGACAAAAAACACAACTTGTCATGTTACAGACAAAAGCACGAGCATTAAATTATCTGTCCTGAAGAATTTCTCATGATGGAGAAGTTTAATTTACAGCTTTATGTCAGAATGTTACAAAGTGATGACACTGGCGACGCCTCCTATAAATAATAATAATGATAGCAACAACAACAACAACAATACTACTACTACTAATAATAATAATAATCCATCCATCCATCCATCCTCAACCGCTTACTCCTTTTCAGGGTCACGGGGAACCTGGAGCCTATCCCAGGAGGCATCGGGCACAAGGCGGGGTACACCCTGGACAGGGTGCCAGTCCATCACAGGGCACAATCACATACACACTCACACACACATTCATACACTACGGACACTTTAGCCATGCCAATCAGCCTACCATGCATGTCTTTGGACTGGGGGAGGAAACCGGAGTACCCGGAGGAAACCCCCGACGCACGGGGAAAACATGCAAACTCCGCACACACATGGCCCCGACGGGACTCAAACCCCGGACCCTGGAGGTGTGAGGCGAGCGTGCTAACCACTAAGCCACCGTGCGCCCATAATAATAATAATAATAATAATAATAATAATAATAATAATAATAATAATAATAATAATAATAATAATAATAATAATAATAATAATAATAATAATAATAGTTGCAACATGTTTATAAGATTCAAACATATGTACAGAACGATTGTTCAGGAATATAATATAGCCATCCCCACCCCCTCCTGCCCACACACACACACACACACACACACACACACACACACACACACACACACACACTGTAGCAGCTTCTAAAGAGTCCTTTCAGATCTCAGCAGGAGGCATTTATCTAAACGAGCCCTGTGTTTCAGACCCAGAGCCTTCCTTTCCTTTTGATATCCCAAGAGCCTTTTTTCCCCTTTTCTCTCCCTATCCCACACTCCTTCTCTCACTCGCTTTCTCTTTCCCTCTCTCTCTCTCTCTCAATCCTTCCGTCCACCATTATCATATTCATTACCTGTCTGATTGGAAGACATGCATGTGGACTTGACATAAGTGCCTTCAGGCTAGTTTCCTGGTGTGAAGGTTGCATTCGCCGCCGCTTGAGAGAACGTCGAATTGGGGTCTGAGAGGTTCCGAGCAGAGGAAGAAAATAAAGATAGAGAGTTTAAATCACAGAAACATGAGCATGATGGATAAATGAAGTGAATCTGAGAAGAAATAATATAGAGTTTGTGTGTAAAATTAAAAAGCCAGAAAGAAGAATAAATTGAGGTATGAAGCTAAGACAAAAGAATAAAATTAGACCGGGTGTCTGCACGCGAATCTTTGAGGCCTTGGGTCGAGGCGATTTGATTTAGCTCTATGTTCCGCCATCCTGTCACAGGCAATGCCACGAAACGTCCTGATTTCCTCATCGAAGAAGAAAATCTATCGAGATTTCTATTTTTACTGTGCTGATAAATGAAACCTGCGCTCAGTTCAAAAGGTCAGAAGCTGGTGAGGCAGATTTGTGTCCACGACTTGACATTGCAAATGAAAGCTGCTCTAATCTGAACCCAGGTTAATCACTGACTCTTTCACGTTCTTTCAACTGAGACTGAAGCATTTGTTCAACGATAGCGCGTCTCTTCAACTGCAGTATGGACTCTGACTTGTCCAAGGTGACATTTGCAGATCGTGACCGAAGATAAATGATATTCATTATTTGTCTTTCACAGCTTGTCCATGCTATTTAGCAACATAATGGATTTAAAAGAAATGATTACACGGGCTTTTCCACTGTGTTAACACGAGCTTGGATCAAGGGCATTAGCCTAAGGTGCCCCAAGCTTGCAGGCTGAAAAAAACAGATTGGTAACACTTTATTTTGAGGAACATTTATAAGGGGTTATAGGGTCTTGCGATTGATTGAATTTTGCTCAAATCAGATGCTTGTAAAATGTTTATTCACTATGCATTAGTCTTTATTCAAGACCTGTATTAAAATGGAATAATATTTTTCATAAGACAATTATAACCTTGTTAAACAAACTACTCAGCATAATTACCTAATTACCGAAATGGGCATTGTATTATACCTAATTGGCTATGTAACATTGATAAAGGTGGCTTAGTGGTTAGCACGTTTGCCTCGTATTTCTGGGGTTAGAGTGGGGTTTGAATCCCTCCTCCGCATTGTTTGCATGTTCTCCCCATGCTTCAGGGGTTTACTCTGGGTACTCCGGTTTCCTCCTCCAGTCCAAAGACATGCGTCGTAGGCTCATTAGCATTTCAAAATTGTCCACTGTGTGCAATTGTGTCCTGCATTGGGTTAGCACCCCGTGCAGGGTGTCCCGCAACTTGTGCCCCAAGTACCCTTGGGATAGACTCCAGGCTCACCCACAACCCTGTGTAGCATAAGGGGTACAGAAAATGGATGCGCTGATGGCCATGTTACACTTTTAAGATCTATGTACCATCAAGTGACTTCGGTAATATTCACAGTTATAAATGCTAAGTGTTTCCCTTGGTATTAATCAATGATAGGCAGACAGATTGTTATTTATTAAAATATATATTATAAAATATTATAAAATAATTATATAATAATAATAATGATGATGATGATGATGATGATGATTATAATAATAATGATAATAATAATAATAATAATAATTATTATTATTATTATTATT
>JAFFST010049385.1:41276-54653 GCA_022414735.1 Noturus placidus
GTAATGTTTTCAAGGACTCATAAATTAACCATCCACTTTAAAAATAGAAATGTTGGAGATATGATACTCTTGTTCAGCTCTCAGCACTTGGACATATGAAAGACAATCCAGAGCATAGTTAGGAGGAAAGTGGACAGGGACCTTGATGAATGTCTGTATGCTAGTTTGTACGTGTGCAGAAATCTACAGTATGTACTTACGCGTGTATGTGTGTGTGTGTGTGTGTGTGTGTGTGTGTGTGTGTGTGCAGTACAGTTTTAGCTGAGGAAGCCCAGGACTTGTGCAGTGCAGGCAGGTTGTTGTGAGAGTCGAGTTGGGTAGTAACGTGACCGGAGATTGTGCACCACTGCACTTTCTCTCTCATTCAGCTTGTTTACTTAGCACACATCACCCGCTCACATCTCAGCCAACAATCCAAGAAATAAATAAATCAGGAGCCCACACTACCTTAAAGGGAACAGAGTTGTGTGCTGTTGCTTCTCTCCGAGCTATTTAAGGAAAGCATACATTTCCTAAGTGAACTCAATTTTCTTGTCAATTCAGGAGCAAGTGATAATATTTATATTCTTTTAGAATTAGGCTAAATGCTATTTTTTTTGGCAGAAGATAAAAGATGACTTAAGTTATATATGACTGACTCCCTTTCCCTCTCTGTTTATAGTATAGTTATATCAGATCACATAGAAGCATAACTAGCATTAGCTAACAAACAACGCTAGCAAACATTGTTTAGAGCATTTTGTAACATTAAGTAGCTGGCTATGTTTTAGGCTGTTCTCTGACATTAGTTAGCTAGCGTTGTTTGAGGCTATTCTCTAACATTAGCTATATTTTAGTTAAGGCTACTCTTTGACATTAGCTAGCTAGCTTTAGGGAGTCTAACCTTTGTGAGTCTGTTCTCTGATGTCTGTTAGAGCTATTCTCTGACATTAGCTAGCTGAAATGGATCCTGTGCTCTGATCTTAACTAGCAATTTTTTAAGCTATTCTCTAACATTAGCTAACTAGCTTTATGTGAGGCTATTTTCTGACAATACATAGTTTTCACGTGATGTCACATTCTTATAGGAATGCCCACCTGGAGGGAAAAATACGGGTTTCTTCCACTGCCCGTCAGTCAGTTATGTTTACCAGATTTGTTTAGCCAAAATACCGGATAGTCGTTTTTCAGTCAGATGCACGGACAGTGGAAACAGTAGAAATGCTTTACCTGACATTGGAAAAAAAAAAAAAAAAACGTTTTGATTGGATCTATGTCATTGGATAGTGTGTTGACCTAACCGAATTATTACTGCCCTAGAACGTGGACTACAGTGAACCTGAAACTGACGTTAGCTCATTAGCACTCACTGTATGTACTTTTGTACGTTTTCATGCTGGTGGCAGTGTAAGAGGATGGATTCTCCACAAGATATATGTAAACATCGCCAAAGTGGCACTCTGGCAGGGATTTCGCTGTTTTGAGTGATTGAAATCGCACGTGCACAAAACTTAGCGTTTGTTTATATACCTTTGTTTTTCTTCTTTTGAGAGGTGACTAAACTATCCGTGGCTTGAATCAGAAGGACAATTGAAAGGCCTGTGCCACAGTTCCATGAAGTGTCCAGTGTTGGCTGCCATTGTGGAACGGTGTTTTTCCCTCCAAGGTCTCTGTGCATGTCACGTGACTGAAACCTGTGAATAGTTATCTTTAGTTAAGGCTAATCTTTGACAATAGCTAGCTATAGTGACACCAACTTTTGTGAGTGTGTTCTCTGATATTACCCTGCTGAAAAAAAAAAAAACCAGAAATTCTAATGGCTGCCACTTCCAATACCATTACAAACCATCAGCTAACCATTAACACCATAATCATTACCAGTATTGATCCTTAATGTTATCCACTAGACATAACATGCCACCAATAGAAGACAACAAATATCCAGTAGAAACACACAGGGACCATTACAGTTTCCATTAAAACCAATATGATTCCCACTATAACTATTAAAACCATTACAAACCATTATATTGTTTTTTTTTTTTTTAGCAGGGTAGTTAGCTGGTCTGTTAGAAGTTATTCTATGAGATTAGCTGGCTTAATTGGAGGGTACTTTCGCACCATAGCTAGCTAGCTTTTTTTAGTCTATTATCTAAGATTAGCTAGCTAGCTTTATATGAGGCTATTCTCTGACATTAGTTAGCTAGCTTTGTTTTAATGTTAACTGGCTTATTTTCTTTGGCAATATTTCCTAACATTATATGCTCATGCATTTTCTCTAATACCTGCCATATAGTTTTGTTAGAGGATTAACATTTACAGAGAGGTTATGTGGTTAAGTTATTGTTGTAGAAAGTTGGCAATCTGCTTCTAATTGAAAAATAATGATTCGTGATTTAAAACAAAGTTGTAGTTCACCCAGACTTTTTTTTTTTTTTTTTTTTTTTTTACTGATTTCCAATTTCATTCCTCAAGAAACAGACTTGGAAGCACTAGCAGATTTTAATGAGGGATTCATTATGTAGGTGGCTGTAGAATCAGTTCAGGGACATATTTTGACTGAGATAATTCTGCTAAGCACCAGGCTAAACTTATTGTTGGAAGGGTGTGATTGAAATGGCAGCTTGAGGTAGTATTTGTTGACCTTATATGCCATTAATATTTCAGAAAATATACAGTTAGGTATATTTCCACCCTATTAGAATTCCATGCTCAAAGTAACATTTAAAAATATCTAAATACCATTGAGACAGTGGAAGATTCATTTATTCAAAGCAGACTTAATAAGGTTGCTCGTAGTGTAAACAATGTAGAAATACACTCTTGTTTGAGGCAATAAAAGAGTAGTGTAGGTCACTGTATTATTTGAAGCAAGGAATTGTGCAGCATGAAGTGTCTCTGGTTTCCCCACACCTCCCAAAAACTTAGCGGTATTCGACAGGTGTCTTTAAATTGCCACTAGGTGTGAATGAGTGTGTGAATGTGGGTGTATGGTGCTCTGTATGGACTGGCATCCCATCCAAGGCGTATTCCTGCCTCACCTCCAGGATACATTGCAGATCCAATACGACCCTGAACAGAAGTGATTGCCGAAGATTAATGAATGAAAGAACTATTTTATAGGAGTGATGTCAACTGTGACGGTATAAATATTGTTTCAGCATGATAACACTATTTCAGACTTCCACATCATGCTATATATTTTTCCGTTAAACTAGATTTTTATTAAACTTGTGTAAGCATATGGCAAACTAAAGAATCTGCCTTTAAGACAAAACATTGTATACAGCTGTTGTAAACAAAATCTGTCTAAAATCCCAATTTAGGAACATCTGCTCTATGGATGTTTGCTCAGATTCTGCCTCAGAAAGAAAAAAAAAAAAACCTCTCTACATATCTTCTTTTGAATGAAGAGCATGTAGAATGTGATTTGTGGAGTTTTTGAACTGGTTCAGGATTTGGTATTGATTTTTGCAGTTATGTGCCCCAGTGAGAGTGTGTCAAATGGTTCAGTCTCTTTTAATCCAGCGTTTTAAAATAGTCCAGAACCCAAGAGAGCTTTGCTCAAGATAAGTTGACAGTTTCAACATAATTTCATTGAAATGCCAATCAAGAAAGACTACGGTAATTAACATGCTCCAATTTTTTTTTAATAACGCTTCACATTTAACTTGCTCAACAACTTGCAAGCTTGACACATTCTACCAAAATTGGCATTTGACTGCAAATCAGTGTTAAAATCAGTGTTCTTCCCACCTCTCAAACACTTGCCACTAGCTATCCCACACAGACTGCATTCCTGCCTTGTGCCCAGTGTTCCCAGGATGGCATCTGCATCCAGGAGAATGCTGGCCAGGATTACTGAAAGCATTTAATGAAAATTTATTTATAAATCTGTTGTAAGCAGTTCATCAGTGACAACGTTTACATGGACAGCAGTAATCTAATTATTGACCTTACTCTGATTAAGATAATAATGTGATTAAGGTGTTTACATGTGTCGCTTTTAGAATACTCCTGTCATGTACCTGTTTTACATGTTATAGAACATAATTAGATTAACAGCCGGTGTCATTGCGTCACTGCGCCACGTCGTCCGACGTCCCTCCAGAATTTCACGTATCAACATACAGTCCGTCTTCGTTATGGTCCCGTATACAGTTTTGGGTGTATTTATTTAATTTATTTACGAACGCTTTAAGTGCAGTTAGTTATTTGTCATGCTGTACGTGCTAATAGACGAGTGCTTGAAGCTGTGGGCTGCGTCTCAATCCGAGTACTTACTGCGATATAGTAGCTGAGATACATTTTTCCCCACTACAGGCCTATAGCAGGAAAGTATGCGGTTTGGGACGCAGCTGAACTCTCTTGTTCGCCGTAAAATTTTGAGAACTGCCGTGTGTGATCGTGTCCTGTCGCAAAATGCGGTAAAAACTCTCACACGACGTTCATAATGTGATTAAGGTGTTTACATGTCTATAATACACATCCATAATACGACTAAAACAGGAGTACTCCACATGTCTTAATTCGATTAGTGCTTACTTCGAGTATGACTTTAATTAGATTAAGGTAAGTAAAAAAAAATGCTGTTTACATGGTAGTTTCTTAATCAAAGTATTGTCTTAATCGGGTTAAAAGTGGATTATTGTTGTCCATGTCAACACACTGAATGAAATGCATTAAGAAACAAGCAAATTCGGTCCATGGAGGTGTTTTTGATTAACTGGAATGCTTAAACTCTACAGAATTGTGACCCTCCAAAGACGAGTGAATGACACAATGTGGAATTTGTGATACACCAATCCACTGGTTCATATTACTACAGCCAAAAGTATGTGGACACTTGACTATAGAAAATCCCATTGGAAAACCATGTGTATTAATATGGAGTTGGTACCAGTTTTGCTTTTTTAACAGCCTCCTCTAGATTTTGGGCTGTGGGAATTCGTGCTCATTCAGCCAGAAGAGTTTGTGAAATGATGTATGGCAAGAAGGACTGGTGTGAAGTTGGTGTTCCAGTTCATCCCGAAGGTGGTCAGTGGGGTTGAGGTCAGGGCTCTGTGTAGGACGCTCGAGTTCTTCCACTCCAACCTTGAAACCCATGTCTTTATCAAGGTCACTTTGTGTACATGGGCATTATCATGCTGGAACAGGTTTGGGCCTCTTAGTTCCACTGAAGAGAAATTGTAATTCTACAAAGACATTTTAATTCCCATTGTATGGCAACAGTGTGGTGAAGACCCACATATGGGTGTGATGGTCAGGTGTTAATTGGTCATAATTTTGGCCATATAGTGTGCATAGTGATGGAACCACCAGACCATTGTCGTGCTTATCTGTATGTCTTTCAAACCTTTCAACTTGAATTGATATTGTTGTGATATTTGAATTAATAATTGTCTAATCGGTGTTCAAATGGATTATGGTTTACAGTGATAGAGCTTGAGTACGAAATGTGTGTATATATATATATATATATATATATATATATATATCTATATATAATCTCACAAAAGTAAGTACACCCCTCACATTTGTGTAAATATGTGATGATGTCTTTTCATGTACAACACTGAAGAAGTGACACTGTGCTACAATGTAAAGTAGTGAGCGTACAGCTTGTGTAACAGTGTCAATTTACTGTCCCCTCAAAATAACTCAACACACACACACACACATTAATGTCTAAACCGCTGGCAACAAAAGTGAGTACACCCCTAAGTGAAAATGTCCAAATTGGGCCCAAAGGGTCAATATTTTGAGTGGACGCCATAATTTTCTAACACTGCCTTAACCCTGTAACACCTACTTCATCTCAGGAAGAGTTGTTAATTAGCTGATTATTTGACTCAGGTGTGTTGAGAGACAGAAACCAGTTGAAATCTTTAAGACAGATGTCCTCCAGGACAAGGGTTGGGAAACTGTGACTAATATTTTCCTTTTTTTTTTTTCTTTCTTTCCCAAGCCACTGAAACATCTTTGCAGTACAGTGAACAAAGCCTATTGTAGTGTTGCAGTGTTGAAAATGAGCATCACTAAGCATGCATTGCTGTGACTAAACTCGCGTCGTGACGCAGAGCGCGTAGAAAAACCGGCCGCTATTTCGCGCCCTTCCCGGTTATAACGGTGCCAGTCATAGTCCGAGCGCGTGCTATTCGTGAGTCGTTGTCCCGAAAGCGTGCGCGAGAGCTTCAGACTCTAGAGGTCTCCATCCTCCTCCAGCATCCACAGCCGCGCGCTCCAGTCCCAAGCATCAGCTCGTGCACTCGGACGAAAAGGACATTTTGAGGGAAACCCGAGAGCTTTAAAGGGGCGCTTCGATCTCTCGAGCAGGACTCTTGGATGCGTCCCGGGGACGCGGCTTGGTTCCTTAAAGGCGGGAGGAAAGAAGAAGAGGAGGAGGCAGATGGAGTCATCTTTCACGATATCTTAGATATACGCTGTCTTTGGCGCGCGGGTCCTACCTACAGGTTTCTTTTTTTTTGGGGGTTTTTTTTTTTTTTTTTTGTGTGCGTTCCGTCATCCGAAATAGTGTTGGTGAATTGTGCGGGAGCTCTGGCGCGCAGTAGCGCATCGAAGTGCTTTGTCTCCAACCCCAAAGGACTTCTGTCACCTCCGTGCTGTGCCACGATGTCTGCCACATTCCAGTCCCTGTTCATCGGTGAGTAAATCTTCCAAAAAAAAAATAAAAAAATTTACACATGCATATTTAAACAAGGAGAGAAACAAACGTGTATTTGTCTGGAGAGTGTAATGCGTGCGGGACAAAGAGATTTCCTTCACCGCACAGACTCTGTGTGCCATGTGATGGATCGGATGGCATGGGTACTGGCATTTTACTCTCTGAAGCTTTGAGTTTTCTCACACACAGTTCTGAAGTGATGCACAAGTGGGTATTCATTTGGGTTCGGGTGCAGTTATTGAAGTGACTCTTCCCCTCCACGCACACGCACACACACACACACACACACACACACACACACACACACACACACACACACACAGGGCGTCTCATTTAGAAATGAACTCCATATGCGTTTAATTAATTATTTAATTAATTTATTTTAAATGCATTCATTTGAGCGACTGGCACCCTGTCCAGTGTGTACCCCGCCTTGTGCCCGATGCCTCCTGGGATAGACTCCAGGTTCCCCGTGACCCTGAAAAGGAGTAAGCGGTTGTAGGTGGATGGATGGATGGATGGATGGTTTCATTTGAGCATTTAGTGCATTATGTTTGCTGAGATTAAACAGAGCACGCGCCGTCCAGCTCAGGTGTTCTGCATTTGATTCTGGCTCGGGTGTATCAGTGGAGTGACCCGGGCAGCGCGAGCTCTCGGTGCGACATAAAGTGAGATGCAGAGCCGGTGGGTTCAGAGCACGCGCGGGGCGTTGCAGAGGAAAGTGTGCGACACAGTGCGTCTCGCGATTCATTCGGTGTTGTTGTGGGGGGTTAAACGCGTGCTGTAGACTATCTAACGCATGCTCCGGTGCATGGGTTAGTCACTGTGGAATTGCACCGCTCCAGCTCGGAAATCACCGCAGCAAACTTTGTCCACGTGAATAGTGTGTCTCGTGTCTCTGAAGGCCCGGTGAAGGAGAGAGAGGCTCTTACCGCTCTCGTGTCCCCGAGATTTATGGCACGCACTCTATTAAAATTCCTCGCGCGTTCTCTGCGGCACGCGAAGGTCAAACACCACCTGGAACACCTCCCGCAAACACACACACACACACACACACACACACACACACACACACACACAGCTGTGTGACCATAAAAACAGTGATGTTTCAGGCGTACATATGTATCACCAATCCAGCGCGCGCACCTTGAGAACCAAGTAAGGGAGGTGTTGATGTATGAAGTTGTTGCAGGACAGGAAATGCACGAGCGCACTTCTTAAGTCTTAATTCTGGGTTGCTTCATACTGTATGCTTACACTCTAAGAAGTCATCTATGCTTGTCCTTGTCTCTTGGGTACTCTGCCACGATGGGCACATTGTTTCTACATTGTTTAATATCTACCGCTTTACCTTTAAAAACAATTTCAAGTGCAGAATTGGATGCAGAGGACCACTGATTTACAAATTAAAGTTGTATCACTTGTATTTTGCTAGGAAAAAAAGATGCACAATAAAGGTTATTTCAGAGAGAGTCTATAAGTAAATGTATGTGCCTTGAATTAAATGTAAACAAACGAGTAGGTACATTATATTTTTATTAACGCCACATCAACGTTATCTCTCTGTAACACTGTTAGTGGCCCCGGTCTTCCTCTTATGTATACTAATATTCGCATAGCAATGTAAGAGATAAATTAAAGATGCACCACCCCATATAAAAACTGTACCCTAAAATAGACAGTCTACTTCCTTTGTATAAGCATGGATTGTGAAATATACCGCTTAATGTTTACATCAATGTATGTATTAATGTAGCAAAATACGATCTTTAGGCTACAAACTTATTAAAGTCCAATTATGTAGGATGAATCATTTTTAAGGTAGACGATATCCTTATTTCTAGGAAAATTAAGACAAGGAAGGGTACAGTTTAGCAAATGATTAACTATATGTTCTAAGATATAGAACCCATATTCATTTCTGAACATTGCAATCTTCATATTGCACTGTGTTGTGAAAGCAATGCTGTACAGTGTCATATATATATACTAAAGGTCATTTGCTACATAAATGCTAGATGAACCAAGATAAATAGAAGGGAACAAAATAAAGTGGCCCTAAGTGCTTCCTGATGTAATTAATTGAATTCATGGCCCGTAGTAAAAGTCATTTCTGCATTGTTGATTGTAATCTTTAAAATGGCCTTAATTTAGTACTACTCAGGAATCATGAACCACTTCACTTGAAAAGGGGGAAAATGTTGTTGTTGTTTTTTAAATCGATACCAGACTGTAGGGTTGAATTCCTATCAAATCTGAACGTGATGATGAACGAGACTCTCCTCCGTTCTGAGAGGATGCCTGACTGCGAATGAGCAATGCTAAATGGCTGTCTAACAGATTGTAATTCACTTCTCAGCACTGTAATGGATCAGTAATGAAACACCTTTTATTTTTTGCTGTAATGTCAAACAAGCTCATACTGAAGAGACAGGTTCCACTTATGGAACTTATGTATGCATTGTATGAATGTGTACACTTGTGGAAAGTGACAGACGTGGGACTAGCTGTACAGAGGCGTTGTATGATCGAGGATGACGGCTGGATCTTGTATCAGCGCAGAGGTTTACGAACCGGTTGAAGAAATGCAGATTCGTGTTCTGCGCTATATTTAGCTGATATCCTGTGGCAGAAAGCAGATCTCAGAAACCCAGAGATGACAGGACATTGTGCACCCAGAGGTTATGAAGTGACATCCTGATGCTTTTGTCCCTGAATCACTGGGATGCGCAGAGATGTACACACAGATATTCAAAGGGCGAACTGTCATTCACATTTAAACCAGACATTTGAGATGGGACGCATGAAATGTTCTAATATTGCTTTTATTGTGTGGGTTATTTTCACCTTGACTAATACTATGCAAAGACAAAGACAAAGTCTGTCTCTGTATCCATCCATCCATTCATCTATCCACCTATCCATCCATTCACCCATCCGTCCATTTAGCCATCCATAGGGCATGTGGTTTAATATTTCACATGTCATCTTGTTATTAACATGATGTGTCCAATGTCCCATGTGCAACCTGTTTAAATGTCCCTTCACATGTTCATCACATAATCAGATGTGAAACGTGTATTGGCTCACATTTTTCCGCATGCGCGCTTTCCTGACTTGGCTTCCACATCTGGCTGTGGACATTCCTGAGGTTTTCCGTGAGGTCCACGTTGGGATCGAGCAAGCAAAGTCATTGTGAGTCTAATATTCAATGTTTCTCTGAGTGTTTGTGACTGCATTCTGCTGCACGGCTTCTCATTGCTCGACGTCGTTGCGTACTTCTATGATGTTGACTTCGATTTGGTTGTAGGTGAATCAAAAGGCCTGCATTGTCATGAAGCCCTCGTCTGATTGGCTCAACACAATTTTCAGCATTGTTGGTGCTGTGCAACAAGCCAAGTTCGACTGCATTGTAATCATCATACAGATTATCATTAGAATAAATGGAAGCGCTAAAATTCTACTTTCCATAAGTATCTTGATGTTAGTAATTCTTGTTGCGCCGTATAGCAAGTATACACGGCCGGTCGTGATTTTAGATGGGAGCCTAAAATCTAACGTCTGCCCATTTTGCTTGTGAACATTGGTGGTAGTGTTGTGCTTGGTTCACAAAAAGATATTTGTGTAGCAGGAAATAATGAACACATTACTCTTCTAGCCCATTTGTACTGATCATGCACCAGACAAATGCAGCAGAACTTTCCACTGAAACGTATAGCATGTAGACTTGCAAGTGGATACGTAGCGTACGTGTCCTGGCAGACTGAACATCAGCAAGGTTACTGATCTGACTGATAAATCTCATCGTTTTTCCACATCTCAGCACTGTGCCACGAAGAACTCTTTGTTCACATCAGTCACTCTCATTGACAGACATTCTCTTTGTCAGTGGACGGTATTGTTGGCGTCTTTGTGATGGAAGCTCCAATTAGACAGGTGCTGTGCTTTTTTTTCTTTTCCTGTAGAACCAAGTCGAATGTCGTCCTTTATCATCAATTTATTTTGCCAAGGACGTTAAATGCTACACTGAAATTTTCAATGTTTAAAAATCGTTTAAAGATGATAATGATAATTTGGTGCAAACATGTTATTCCTGTGGTTTCTTAGTGATGGAGATTCTGTTAATATTCCATGGGAGGGGTTTCTGTAATACAGCTGGGTTTTTTTTTTTTTTGCTAAATTGTTTATCTCTATCAAGGGACAATATCAACAATGTATTAAAAAGAGGGCGATGGTGAAATACGCTTTTTGGTGCAAAAACTCCACTCAGAGTTTGAGTGTATTTGAGAAACCAGAGATCACTGATGTCAGAATGGACGGGCATACAGGTTTGAGGAATAGGTTTCAGCTTTAAGGGCATTCATAGGCAAGTATTTATTCAATCATGTATTCCTCGGTATTTATATTTAGGCATAAAGGTTAAGCATAGTATAATTTTTCCTTTGACTAAAAATAGCCATTATTCTCATCAAGAACACAAATTCTTTGTTGTGTACAGTGGAAAATGAATATAGTGTGCTGTGAATGACTGAGAAATGCCAAAGGGATCAAAAGTAAACTAGAGGCAGCTTATGAGTTGCTTTCAAAGCTATAAATGTGAGGCGTTTTTAGACTCAGCTGGCTAAATTACTCCCAGATTACTCTGTAGCTGGCGAACAGGAACTGCCCATTTTCCTTCATGGTTAACCTCTGGCAGATGCTTGCGAATGGTTCATGTTTGAACTAACTCAAAGCAGATGTGTCACTCAACCTAGCTCTTAACGTAGCATGGTTTTGTTCATGCATGGAATGCTCCACCTCTGGTGCAACATACATTTCCTGTTTTATAAAGCAGCATTGGTGATTGCCAGGCCCTGCAGGGTTAGGTAATCGCCTCCGTTATGCCATCTGCATGCAAAAGCAAAGTGGAACTCTGCATTATTTGCCATGGTAAATAACCATGAAAGTTAATGTGGCAAAAACAATTGCTGGGACTCTTCTTCTTCACAGAGTCTGGTTCCTGGAAATCTCTAACATGCTGCCTGAAGCTTGTATAAACACTTTGATGAGGGTCTTCACAGAAGTGCCAAGATGTATACAAAGGCAAACAATGACCAAATGTGGCATGTGGCCATCAATGGGAGGCTAATCACAGTCTGGATTTATCATGAGATATTCCAGATCGTGATCGTCACAAATAAATGAAACAACTGAATACTAATAGAGAAAACCTCCATGCTAGTGCCCTATGATAATATTTCACAACAAAATGCTAATGTTGATAATAATAAATGAATGCTGGTAAGAGGCCCGGTTGCAAGATGTTTACAAGGGCATGCTAAAACTTGTCATTGTAACCTTATTGTATGAAAGAGGATCTCCTGTATCATTCCCAGTGAAGCTAAGCAGGCCAGTACCTGGATGGGAGACCTCCTCAGGAAAACTAAGGTTGTTGCTGGAAGTGGTATTAGTGAGGCCAGCAGGGGGCGATCACCCTGTGATCTGTGTGGGGCCTAATGCCCCAGTCTAGTGACACTAGGGACACTATACTGTAAAAACAGCACTGTCTTTCAGATGAGATGTTAAAGCGAGGTCCTGACTCTCTGTGGTCATTCAAATTCCCAGGACACTTATGTTAAAAGTGTAGGGGTAAAACCCCAGTGTCCTGGCAAAATTCTCCCATTGGCCCTTCTCTATCATGGCCGCCTAATAATCCCCTGATGAATTGGCTACATCACTCTCTCCTCTCCTCTAATAGCTGGTGTGTGGTGGGAGTTCTGGCTGCCGTTGTATCATCCAGGTGGATCCTACACACTAGTGGTGGTTGAGGAGGTTCCCCCCCTCCTCCCATACTATATAAAGCACTTTGAGTGTCTAGAAAAGCGCTATATAAATGTAACTGTAACTAACTAAATCTTTGAGAATGTGTTTTTTTAGTATGTGTGTATCCTTGAGTGTCAGGGTCTCTAGTCTAGTGTCTAGGTCTGGCCTAGGGAAGGGGGTGTGGCCTTTCTGTCTCAGTCCCAGTTAAGGAGGTCACCAAGGGTCGCCGACATGTCGACGCAACACAGATATCTGGCATGCTAAATATCGTGAGTTGATTGGCGACTCCTCATCCTGTGGTGTGAAAACCGTCATTACTAGCAGTGATTGTAGTGACGAGGTTCAGCCAATGAGAGAGCAAGGCATGGGGTGAGGTCATCGTGAGGAAGAGAAACCCACAAAACCTTTTTACTCACCTCCAACTCTCTGTTTCCCGCATGTGCTAATCCATTCTTTCACCCACTTTCTTTGTCTTTTCCTTTTTGGGGTTTCTTCAGCACAAATTATCGCGCAAACAGCTCGCACCGCTTGTTCCTGTCCAACATGATCTTCAAATAAACAACTCCTGTTTCGTGCGTGGTTTTCATGTGAACAGCACAGCGATCTGCTGACTTTGACAGTTGCGTAGTGTGAACTTTATTTGTCAGTCATAGGAAAGGAGTTGTGGCTTTTGTGCCAGTGATGGAGGCATAGGCTTGTGTCTCTCAGTCCCAATTAAGTAGGTGTGGCCTCATTGTCAGTCACAGTGAACGAGGTGTGGCCTCAGTGTCGGTCACAGTGAATGAGCTGTATCTTATTTAAAATTATATTTTGAAATGACCTAATTACATGAATCATAGTGAATCTTAGGGCGGCTGTGGCTCAGTCGGTAGAGCGGGTTGTCCACTAATCCACTAACCGTGGGGTTGGTG